>JANAVB010009198.1:12203370-12421213 GCA_029216955.1 Iris pallida | reverse complement strand
CGAAAGCACGCCCTGCTGGCCTCCTCTAGCCTGCTTACTGTGTCCTGGTCCTCTCGGATTCCACTAGCGTGGCAATCCCTCAGCTGGTGGTCAGGCGTCCCGCAGTATAGACAGACGCCCAACCTCTTCCTACAAGCCTCTCTATTGTGCCCCGGCTTCCCAGAAGCTGCACAATAGCCGGTCTCGGCCCTGTCCTTGGTGCTACTGGGCACGCGCTGGTGCCTGTGAATCTGTAACAGGATGCTGGCTGAAATGGCTTCTGCTGATGCTGAAGTGGGGGCGCTTGGCCGGTCCCGCACTGGAACTCACCCCCATAGTATCTCTGCTCCCTTCGGCTTGAGACCGAAGTCCTCCTCTACAATCTGCGCGTCCATCAATATCTGATCGAACGTCGCGTCACGGCGACCCGAGTGCGGGTGCGCACTGCAGAATAAGTCCCCTGCAGAACTTACGAGCCTTCTGCCCCTCATCCTGGATCATATCGAGAGCAAACCTGCTAGACGGAAGAGAACTCAGCTGCATACTCGTCCACCGACGAGTTCCCCTGAACAGACCCACGAACTGGCCCTCCAATGCGTAAGAGCCACATCCGAAAAAAACATCTCCTTGAAGAGCCTCCGGAAGTTCTCCCAAGTCAGCCCTCTCACCGACACACGAGGATCCGTGCGGTACTGTCAGCGCAATGTCGAAGAATCGCTGGCTGCGGCCGAAACCCAAAGTGCTCTAGGAAGCTCTGCCAGCTCCATGCTCCGCTCTACATCCTCTAGCCAGTCGTCTGCATAAAGGATGCCCTCCGTGCCTGAGAAGTCCCTGGAGCTCATCTTTCTAAAGTCTAACACTGTCCCCGGCCTGGATGACTGCTGGCTCGGCTGCTGGCCAGTAGGGCCCTGCACCGTACCCGGGCCACTCTCTCTAACTGCTGCCAGGGCAAGCTAATGCGAGTTCCATACTCTGCCTCAGCATCTCGATCTGTCGGTGTGACGCCTCCATCTGGCGCTGCGACGCCTCTGCCTGGGCCCGCTGCGTCTCCATCATCTGCTGAAGGAGAAGGAACATGTGATGTGTATCCGTCGGTGTCGGTGGTGGTGGCGACAGTATCTCCGGAACAACGGCCGTAACCCTCTGGGGTGGAGGTGGTATGTAGTGTCCCGCTCCTAGCGGTTCACTATATAAGGCTTGTGGCTTGGCTAACTCGGTCGGAACCGAGTATTGGGGAAACTTACCGTCGGCATCGAATCGATCACGGACAAGTGCATAAGAACCTTTCCAATTAATGGATCGGTTTCTCTTGAAATACGTCCAAGAGTTTTCTCTGGATGTTTTGCTGCTGGTTTTGCTGCTTGGTTTTGATGGATGCTTTTCTGAATGATTTTCGATGATTTGATTCTTGCCCGTTTTCATCGATTTGCATAGCATTCATTCTTGAGAATTCTGAGAGAAGAGAACACAACGAGACGGATTATTAATCAATCTTTTGGTGCCAATGCAGACTGACGCGTGACGGAAGGCTAAGCGTACAAGTGTTCCTCTCTCTCTCGACGATTCTCTAACTTGGTGAGTGTGGATCTCTGTGGTGGTATTGTCCCTCTCGCTATTCCTTCATGCCAACTAAATAATTGTCTTGCAACATCCGTTGATCGATATCAAGATGCTAATGCCACAAGTCAATACCACTAAGATGCTAGAGATAGAACATTGAAATGAATTGATTACACTGCAATGAACTGAACATTGAAATGATTGAATTGATGCCTTATGAAATGCTAAGAATGATCATGTTGCCTATTACTTCAAATATTCTATGCACACTGTGTATATCGAGTCGGACACACATTCGCCTGACCATGGACAACTTGTATATAAGGATTGAGCAATAATTTCCTCGAACGGTACAGGGGCGCCTGTACCGATTCGGCCTAGGAGGAAATAATGAAGTGCTTTGGGGAACATGAGTAATGCGAGGCATCATAGAGGCTAGCTCCCTACTGTGCTGTCATCTCATTATCTTGAAGTCCCAAATGCAAATGAATGAATGAAAAGAGTCCATATGGTTTAACAACACCAGTGGTCACATCGTGGGAATGTATGCTAATCAATGTCTTATGCAGGGGCGGTAAGTATATTATTATTATCCTGTATCTTATGCAGGAAAGCTGGATTCGGCCAATGGTAAAGTAAACATGGTTTATTGAACTACCATGTCATTGAATTGTGATTTACTCTAAAATGTTGCCTGTCCCTTATAAGTTCATATCTTTAAAATGCTTGTCATTAATAAAATGTTGGTTTAGCTGAGTGGGCCAACGGGGCTCACCAGCGCATTGTTATAATGTGCTGACCCCTCCTCCACAGGTACTGGAGAAGGCTCGGGCGCACATCGCAATTAAAGCTTTCTGAACTGCTGTTTCCTTTCAAGTTGTTTTTCCTAAAGACGCACAAAGTATTGCGGAGATTTCAAAGATAGCTGCTTATATTTCAAAGTACTAAAGGGGCGTGATGTATGGAACGGGAAATTATTTTATGGCAGCCTATCAGTTGTACTTCTTTTTATGAATCAATGTAGCCGAAAAGGCATTTCAAATATTATCGAGAAAAGTTGTATTCTGACTACAATCATCAATAAAATGAATATTTTCTTCCTATTCCGCTTGCTTAATGTTTCCGCAACTGTGGCTTATTTTTCAAATGTGATGAATTGATATAAATGTGCAATGTTCTAGCCTTGTACAAGTGCAACTCCAGACTTGTACGGCATCACGCCTTAGCGAGGACGATCGATTCGGCGTGAATCGAAGCAAAGCGAGCGATTCCCCGAATCGGGGCGTGACAAGTTGGTATCAGAGCACGGTTTCACTTCCTCGGATTTCAAAATAATTATTTCAAAAAGGAAGTCTTGATGCAAATTTTCTCGATTGATGGTGTCGATAGCGCTGGCATGAAATAATGTTCCATACAATAAGCCCATAAATATTTTATGAGTGCTAATGGAATTATTTCTTTGTTGTAGAATGACCAAGGGTGATAGCTCAAAGACGAATTCATCGTCTGACCCGATTGAGAAACTGATTAAGCAAATGGAGGCTCAGAGGAAGCAGAGCGAAGCTCAACATCGCGCGCTTCAGGAGCAGCTTCAGTATCAGTTTCAGGAGCAGCTGGATGCTCAACAAAAGCAAGTTGATAGTCTAACTCAGATTGTCATCAAGCTGTCGGCCGATTCTAATGTTTCTGCAAAGGCCGCAGCAACCGAGACCGTAGAGGTGCCGGCAGAGAAACCTGAGACGCCGACACGGAAGAGGACGAGCTTCAAGTTCTCTGAATTTAAAAGTTGCGACCCGCCTGAGTTTGATGGGAAAGAGGAGCCAGATGAGGTGATGGGCTTCTTGAACACACTAGAGGGCTATTTCCGAATGTTAGAGATTCAGGGCAGTAAGAGAGTGGAGTGTACTGCTGTACAACTTCGCCTCAAGGCCCAGGAATGGTGGATTTCGCAGAGACAGGCACTTTGCGGAAATAGTCAGGATATAAAGATGTCTTGGGAGGCCTTTAAGCAGGCTTTCATTACTCACTTCATTCCACCCGCTGTCCGACAACAAAAAGAGAATGAGTTCATTGCACTTCGACAAGGCAGTATGTCAGTGCATGACTATGAGACAGAGTTTTTGAAGAGAGTCGCATTCGCTGGGTACATGGTACCGAATGACGACGCCAAGCGAGGAAGATTTGTGCAAGGCTTGAATGAGGGCCTAGAGAAGGATGTGCTAAATCGGAAATGTACGTCTTACCGGGAGGCGTACGAGACAGCTCTCGAGATGGAGAGATTTCATAAACCGGCTAGTCGTGAGACAATGAAGAGCAACCAAGGACTCAATAATCAGAAACGACCTTGGTCTGCTAGCAGGAATGACGCACCTAAGCGTCACAATACTGGAGACAATCGAGGGCCTCAACATACAGAACGTTGTAAATTTTGCAACCGTTGGGGACATCGATCCGAAGATTGTCGGGTGAAGTGTTTCAAATGCGGCGAGCAGGGCCACAAGGAAGCTGACTGCAGAAATAGAGGAGGGAATCAGTATCCTCCTCGTGGGCATAACAATAATCAGTATCGTGGGCATAACAACAACCACAACCGGGGACAATATAACAACCAGCATCGTGGCGGAGCGCCACCAGCCTTACCGGCTCCAGCTGGGAATGCACCGAATCAACAAGGTGGGCAAGCAAGGGTTTATGCCTTGACTCAGGCAGAGGCCCAGACTGCGGAGAATGTTATAACAGGTATGTTGCTATATAAAGGCACACCTGCAAGAGTACTTTTTGATTCTGGCGCTACTCATTGCTTTATCTCTTCTGATTTTGCAATGGAAAATAAATTTTGTATGACTCAACTAAAGACAGCTTTGTGTGTTAGCACTCCTTCGGGAGTAGATATGCCTGCAACTTTGATTTGCAGGGACGGCTACATTAAAATTGGAGGCAAGACTTTATCTCTGGATGCAATTGTACTCGACATCAAAGAGTACGATATCATCTTGGGAATGGACTGGCTCAGCGCCTGTCATGCAACGATTGACTGTGCGGATAAGAGAGTTGTGTTTCGCCTAACCGGAGAAACAGAGTTCTCTTACTCGTGCGGCTCGGCGTTCCAAGGACCTATGGTAATATCGGCAGTTACAGCAAGGCACATGTTGTACTCAGGATGTGAAGGGTTCCTTGCTTCTGTTTTTGACACTCAAATGAAGGGTGTAGATTCGAATCAGACCGAGATTGTGGCAGAGTTCCCCGATGTGTTTCCGGACGAGATACCTGGGATGCCGCCGGATAGAGAAATTGAATTCACAATTGATACATTTCCGGATACTCGTCCGATATCTAAAGCGCCGTACAGGATGGCTCCGGCAGAATTGAAGGAACTAAAGGTGCAGCTACAAGAATTATTAGACCGAGGATACATTCGCCCAAGTGTATCTCCATGGGGAGCTCCAGTGTTGTTTGTAAAGAAGAAGGATGGAACGATGCGGCTATGCATCGATTACAGAGAACTGAATAAGGCAACCATCCGTAACAAGTATCCTTTGCCAAGGATAGATGATCTATTCGATCAGCTACAAGGGGCGACCGTGTTTTCAAAAATCGATCTTCGTTCAGGATATCATCAGTTGAAGATCAGACCCGAAGATGTTCCTAAGTCAGCATTCCGTACGAGATACGGACACTATGAGTTTTTGGTCATGCCATTCGGCTTGACTAATGCTCCAGCAGCCTTCATGGATTTAATGAATAGAGTGTTTCGACCGTTCTTAGACAAGTTTGTTGTTGTGTTCATCGATGACATCTTGATCTACTCAAAGGATAGAGAGACTCATGTCGAGCACTTGAGAGAAGTACTTCAGACGCTGCGGGACAACCAGCTCTATGCAAAACTAAGCAAGTGCGAATTTTGGATGAACAGCGTGTCGTTCCTAGGACATGTTGTTTCGGCGAAAGGTGTTGCCGTCGACCCAAAGAAGATTGAGGCAGTGGTGGACTGGAAGCAGCCTGCATCAGCTAGTGAAATACAGAGTTTCCTTGGTTTAGCCGGGTACTACCGTAGATTTGTGAAGGACTTCTCGAGAATCGCCTCGCCTTTGACTCGCCTGACTCAGAAGGGAGTCGTATTTAAGTGGACGAACGACTGTGAGAGTAGCTTCCAAGAACTCAAGCAGCGGCTCGTCACGGCCCCAATTTTAGCACTTCCGGAAGGCTCTGAGGGATTTCAGATCTACAGTGACGCGTCGGGACTTGGTTTGGGATGTGTTCTTATGCAACATGGGAAGACCATATCTTATGCTTCGAGGCAACTCAAACAGCATGAGAAGAATTACCCAACACATGATTTGGAACTGGCGGCGATTGTGTTCGCGTTGAAATTGTGGCGACACTATCTCTATGGTGTGTCCTGCGAGATCTTCACGGATCACAAAAGCCTGAAATATATATTCACACAAAAGGAATTGAATTTGAGGCAGCGGCGCTGGTTAGAATTGATCAAGGACTATGACTTGACAATCTCTTACACGCCGGGTAAAGGGAACGTGGTAGCTGATGCCTTGAGTCGGAAATTTGTGGGATCACTAGCAATAGCAAAAGAGGTACTACGGGATCTTGAAGAGATGGGCATCGAGTTCAGGATCCGTCCGCAGAATGTGCAGTTGGCTCAATTGCAGCTTGAGCCGAGTCTCCAGGGAAGGATTAAGATTGCTCAGAAGGATGACCCGTTTCTGCAGAAGATACGCGAGTTGATTCTAGCAGGAAAGGCGTCAGACTTTACCGTTGAAGATGAGACTATTCGTGTCAAGGGAAGATTGTGCGTCCCTAAGGACGAGGATATCAGGAAGGAAATACTGACCGAGGCTCATTTCGCAAAGTATTCCTTACATCCGGGAGGCACGAAAATGTATAAAGATCTACGCTCAACCTTTTGGTGGCATGGTATGAAGAAGGATGTGGCGCTATTTGTATCACAATGCATGGATTGTCAGCGTGTGAAGGCCGAACACCAACGGCCAGGCGGAGAACTACAAAATTTGGCTATTCCACTGTGGAAGTGGGATAATATCTGTATGGATTTTATAGTTGGCTTGCCAAGAACTCAGAAGGGAAATGATGCGATTTGGGTTATCGTGGATAGATTAACCAAGTCGGCACATTTCATTCCAATAAAAGTTACATGGGGAGTAGAACGGTTGGCTCAGATCTACATAAATGAAATTGTCAGATTGCATGGGGTGCCAGCTTCTATAGTGTCAGATAGAGATGGAAGATTCTTGTCGCGATTTTGGATAAGTCTACACTCGGCAATGGGCACAAAGTTGAACTTCGGTACGGCTTACCATCCGCAGACTGATGGTCAGACAGAGAGAGTAAATCAGATCCTTGAGGATATGTTGAGATTGTGCGTGCTCGACTCGAAGACAAGTTGGGACGCGCATCTCGCACTAGCAGAATTTGCCTATAACAACAGTTATCAGGCAAGTATCCAAATGGCCCCGTACGAAGCCTTATATAGACGGAAATGTCGATCACCGATATGCTGGGATGAAGTCGGTGAACGGCAAGTGCTCGGACCAGAACTTGTGGAACAGGCCGTCGAGAGGATTCGCTTAATTCGAGAAAGACTTAGAGTTGCTCAAAGTCGACAAAAGAGTTATGCGGATGTTCATCGACGCCCTTTGGAATTCACAGCAGGCGATCATGTCTTCTTGAAGGTCACACCCATGCGAGGTGTGATGCGGTTTGGGATGAAAGGAAAGTTAAGCCCGAGATTCGTCGGACCATTCGAGATTTTGGAGAAGGTAGCCTCAGTGGCTTATCGACTTGCACTACCTCCGGCTCTGGCTGATGTGCACGATATCTTCCATGTATCTCAACTTCGGAAGTACGTGCATGATCCAAGTCACGTAGTGAATTTCGACCAGCTGCAGCTGAGCGCTGACCTATCCTACACTGAAGAGCCTGTCCAGATTTTGGACAGGAAAGAGAAAGTTTTGCGGAATCGGGCAGTGTCTCTAGTCAACGTGCTGTGGCGGAACCATGCTGTCGAGGAGTCGACATGGGAATTAGAGGAAGAGATGCGAGTGAAGTACCCCTCGCTGTTTGATAATTTTGAGGTAGGACCTTTGCTTTAAGTTTCGAGGACGAAACTTTTTCTTAGTGGTATATTATGTAGTGTCCCGCTCCTAGCGGTTCACTATGTAAGGCTTGTGGCTTGGCTAACTCGGTCGGAACCGAGTATTGGGGAAACTTACCGTCGGCATCGAATCGATCACGGACAAGTGCATAAGAACCTTTCCAATTAATGGATCGGTTTCTCTTGAAATGCGTCCAAGAGTTTTCTCTGGATGTTTTGCTGCTGGTTTTGCTGCTTGGTTTTGATGGATGCTTTTCTGAATGATTTTCGATGATTTGATTCTTGCCCGTTTTCATCGATTTGCATAGCATTCATTCTTGAGAATTCTGAGAGAAGAGAACACAACGAGACGGATTATTAATCAATCTTTTGGTGCCAATGCAGACTGACGCGTGACGGAAGGCTAAGCGTACAAGTGTTCCTCTCTCTCTCGACGATTCTCTAACTTGGTGAGTGTGGATCTCTGTGGTGGTATTGTCCCTCTCGCTATTCCTTCATGCCAACTAAATAATTGTCTTGCAACATCCGTTGATCGATATCAAGATGCTAATGCCACAAGTCAATACCACTAAGATGCTAGAGATAGAACATTGAAATGAATTGATTACACTGCAATGAACTGAACATTGAAATGATTGAATTGATGCCTTATGAAATGCTAAGAATGATCATGTTGCCTATTACTTCAAATATTCTATGCACACTGTGTATATCGAGTCGGACACACATTCGCCTGACCATGGACAACTTGTATACAAGGATTGAGCAATAATTTCCTCGAACGGTACAGGGGCGCCTGTACCGATTCGGCCTAGGAGGAAATAATGAAGTGCTTTGGGGAACATGAGTAATACGAGGCATCATAGAGGCTAGCTCCCTACTGTGCTGTCATCTCATTATCTTGAAGTCCCAAATGCAAATGAATGAATGAAAAGAGTCCATATGGTTTAACAACACCAGTGGTCACATCGTGGGAATGTATGCTAATCAATGTCTTATGCAGGGGCGGTAAGTATATTATTATTATCCTGTATCTTATGCAGGAAAGCTGGATTCGGCCAATGGTAAAGTAAACATGGTTTATTGAACTACCATGTCATTGAATTGTGATTTACTCTAAAATGTTGCCTGTCCCTTATAAGTTCATATCTTTAAAATGCTTGTCATTAATAAAATGTTGGTTTAGCTGAGTGGGCCAACGGGGCTCACCAGCGCATTGTTATAATGTGCTGACCCCTCCTCCACAGGTACTGGAGAAGGCTCGGGCGCACATCGCAATTAAAGCTTTCTGAACTGCTGTTTCCTTTCAAGTTGTTTTTCCTAAAGACGCACAAAGTATTGCGGAGATTTCAAAGATAGCTGCTTATATTTCAAAGTACTAAAGGGGCGTGATGTATGGAACGGGAAATTATTTCATGGCAGCCTATCAGTTGTACTTCTTTTTATGAATCAATGTAGCCGAAAAGGCATTTCAAATATTATCGAGAAAAGTTGTATTCTGACTACAATCATCAATAAAATGAATATTTTCTTCCTATTCCGCTTGCTTAATGTTTTCGCAACTGTGGCTTATTTTTCAAATGTGATGAATTGATATAAATGTGCAATGTTCTAGCCTTGTACAAGTGCAACTCCAGACTTGTACGGCATCACGCCTTAGCGAGGACGATCGATTCGGCGTGAATCGAAGCAAAGCGAGCGATTCCCCGAATCGGGGCGTGACATGGTAGACCTCCCTGTGCAACTGCCTGGGTCTCCAAAATAGTAGAATCACTGGGGGCAGTCTCATGAACCTCCTCCTCTGCCTGATCGGATCTCTCAGGCAAGCTACTCGATCCAGAGGCCTGCGGGTGCGTCTTCGTCATCCTGGAGACGAATTGAAACAAGGAGATCAATATGGCACATGAGAAGATATTATCAAGGAAGGACAGTTAATTTTATACAAGGAGAGTGATCATGATAATCAAAAGATCGAAAGTTTTCCTAGGTGTGATTGAGAAACTCCTATCATATCCTAGGTCCTACGTCCTAATCGCAGGCTCGTAATTAGTACTCTAAGTCGAGCACCATTACGAGATCGCACTAATTGCGACACGAGACCTGCGTGGGCCACCACAAAAACGTGTCACAACCCGCACCCTGAAGAGGGGCACGAGCACGTGGTTACGTCCAGCCTACGTCGCAGTATCGGCGGTAGAACGCTGTATATAGGGTCTGTAAATACTACGACTAAAACAGATAAATGTACCTGTACAGTATATACACTCCGAATGGAGGTGACATAGCAATACAGTCTCAATCACATATCTTAAACTAAGGTAGATAGCATGGGAAAGAAATATGATAGATAAAACATGAAATGAGTCCAAGATCCACAAGTCAGAGCTATACACAAACGTCCAGAGTCTCAGAAAATATATAATAGATACTACAAACTGAAAAGTACTAGCTGGCTCACAGGCCAGGCAAACCTAACTAACTACGCTACTCATGGTGAGCAAAGTCTAGTGGCTCTACTAACAAGCCACGGTCCATGTCTATTCTATCTAACCCGTCCCCATAATAGGTCGGGCAATCAGCCTCTGAATCATCTGTAAAATATCATAACGGTATCCTGTCAGGAAAATGAGCAAGTACAAACACCAACAGCAGTTCCATGTGAATTGACAAATACTATAAGAGACAGTATAATGAAATACAAGACAAAGATATAGGCGACTTGGGAACCATTCGAAAGCTGAGTTACAACCCTTAAACCAAACAAGGACGGGGATTGTAACCCTTCTTTCAAACAGGACTTAGTCTCAAATCATGGTACAGTATAAAGGCAGGTAGATCATGTGAGTAAATAAAATCATAGCATGGTGAAAAGTACAGAAAGTAATATTGAACTGGAATATAAGATACGACAATAAATGTAAAATGTGATTTGAATTATTAGAGCGATATGTGATCGGCTAGGGAGTCATGGTAGGGTTATCCACTTGGCCCGACAATCACAGAAAAATCTCTGGAAAGGGTCATGCCGGCCAACCTGGATTACCCGGCAAGGGGTGTCTGCTACACCCTACGTGAGGTGAGGGTGGCGCTAGCAAAATAGTGACAGGGAGGCTTTGATCATATAACCCCTAATAATTCTCCCATCCCCGAATAGCATCATGGATCCGGACATGGCACGTCATGACACGGATTCAAAAGCAGGTGATCAGCCCACTCCCAAATCAATGTCTATATAAGTACATGAAACATGGATATTATACACCAATATACCAAGGAAAATCCGGGAATAACATCTCATGACAGGATCTGACGTATACTAGTCCGTGAACTATCGTGTCGAGAATCAAGTAAGACACTACAACTGAATCGGATATAGTAGATATCAAGACAATAAAACCTATCAGTGAATGTACTCGCCTGTGGTCCTGAGCTGATAAGGTGAACAGATGCTCAGAGTAATCACAGACCTAAAGATGAGATACTACAAGTCAAAACATGGTTTAATAATGAAAGAAAAGCTAATCTAATCATGATATGCAAATTCTAAGTCAAAACTAGGTCTCACTGAGTCACACTAAGTCTTGTCAGGTCAATCTAGGTCAAATCAAGTTATGTCAAGTCAATCTAAGCCAACCTAATTCAATCCTAGGTCATACCAGTCATCGCGGGTCAAAACAAGTCGAAGAAAGTCAAACGGGGTCAAGAGTTGGCCTACAGTTGACTTTTGGTCAATTGGTCAACCCTGGTCAACTCTGGTCAACTCTAGATCAACCCTGGTCAACCCTAGGTCAATGGTGACTAATAATTGACTTTTGATCAACTACACAAGTCTAATGGAAATTGGGACTAATTTGGGTAAAGTGTTGACCCATAGTTGACTTTTGGTCCAGAAAGTCAACCGTGGTCAACCGGGGTCATGACTAGGTCTAGGCGACTATTTCTAACTATTACTAACCTCTACAACCCATATCCAAGTCCATCTTGGATTTCGAAACTCATATCTTGGCCGTAGGCCAATATCCTATTTTACCCTTAAAAAGGGTAAAATTCTAGCTTCGGCAACTATCAAGTTAGCCTACCTACGCTTGGTATTTTGACCCGAGCTCCCTAGGGTAGTAAGGTACTAGCCTATACATATATTACCTATCAAGATACCTAAGTAAAATTGACATCTAGTCCATGTTACGGCCCATTGCTGGTATCTTGAATATTTCAAGATACGGAATGGTACGGCACGATACCGGCACCCTACAACCCCGATTTCCACTTGGGAGCCTACCCACAAAATCTAATTCATATAATCTAGGTCCACACCAAGTTTCAACTCATTCCGATACTCCGAGCTCCGTTTCTCGAAATTACCCGATTACCCCTTAACATTTACCCTTAAACCGTTCTAACTTGACGCCAAGTGGCTTTCCCTTAGGAATTCCACTCCGTGCTTCCTAGGGTAGTAGGGTACTAGCCTAAACAACCATTACCTATCAAGTTTTCTAGGATAAGTGGACATCCAGTCCATCTTACGGTCTGAATCGCCCGTTTACCCGTTATCTTGAATATTTCAAGATACGGGATGGTGCGGTGCGATACCGTCTCCCCAAGCCCACACGCAACCCCGATTCCAATTCCAAAGCCTACCCACAAAATCTAAATCATATTACCTAAGTCTCCTCCAAGTTTCAACGCGTTCCGAATCACGGAACTCAATTTCACCCCTTAAACCAAAATCCTACTTAACCCTTTTACCCTCTCATTCACTCATTCAACTCTCACTTTTCACACCCTCTTAGGACCAACTTAGGGGGATATTCTAGTGGATTTATTAGGGTTATATAGAGCTAATAATAGGGTATATATATGTATATATATATAGGTATATAGTGGAGTATATACGGGGTCAAAATAGGGTGGTTTGGGGGGTTAAATGGGTGCTTAAAGGGGGGTGGCTGCTGCGGCAATTGCAGCTTGCTGCTGCTACTACTACTGCTATTTTGCTGCTATTATGGGGGGGGGGGGGAACAGCCCCCTAGCCCCCCCTTGGTGCCTTGGTTGCTCCCCCCTTTCTCCCCTCTTCTCCTCTCAAATTTTCCTCCAAAACTCTCTCAATTCCTCTCTAAAATCTCTATTCTTCTTCCATAATTCTCCCTCTCTAACACCCTAATATATATCACTCACACACACACAACTAATTCTCATTCTCCCCTCTCTATATAAAATTACACTCACACTAATATATACACATGATCACACACACATATATATATATCTATATATATTAACACACACAATTATATATATATATCTATATATATTAACACACACATGGACACACTCTCACCCACACATGGACACACTCTCATCCACACATGGACACACTCTCATGACACAACTATCACTCTCCTCTACACACACACACAATACATAAATAAATACACACACACAAATACACATGTATATATATATATGTATATATATATATATATATATATATATATATATATATATATATATATATATATATATATATATATATATACCACTCTCAAAATGATTAAACCCTAATAAATCCTTAAACTAGATTTTAGGGGAACCTAACAAATCTAGGGTCAACTTGTAGAGAATGGACTCCCCTATAATTTATGTGAAAGAATAAATGAAATAGGAGAATTAATAAGGGTTTAAAAGCATACCTAAAAATGGATTTGGAAGAGGAAGAAGGAGTTGGAAAGAAAAGAAATGAAGAGAGAGGAAGGAAACTTAGTGGTGAAGAAATGAGAGGTGGAGGAGTGGACTATATGACCAGCCATGGTGGTCAAAGGTAGGGGCACTTGTAATTATAAGTTTGCCCCTACACTAGCCTAAATGCAAATAAATTCAAAAATGGGTTTCGGAAGTTGCTAAAAATAAATAAAAATCATAATTAAACTTAATTACTCATGGGGGACTAATCCAAACTCCTAAACCTAAAAGTTTAGTGTGGTGGGCCATGGTTAAATAACAGGCTAATTACAGCTCAAGTCGAAATTCACCGGGGTCCCGAATTAACTCGGAATGCGATAAAATTCGAACCCGACTCCTATAATAATTAAATAATAATATTCATGAAATAAAATTCCCAAAAAATATTATAAAATGGAAAATTACCATTTTACCCCTAATTGGGAAAAGTGAGGGTGACAGCAAGCTTCAAGCAAATAATTAGAGACTCACGACGATTGGTTTCTTGAGAATAGATAGTCTCCTAGGTTGGCATTTGACTGAGGGTAAAACCTTAATCATTCTCAAATTCAGACGGCTAGAAGGTCCCAATAGTAGTTTGAGGGTCGAGCGGAGAATGAGTAACTCAAGGCAAGGTTCTAGTCACATGGCTGGCCGATGGTAGCTACACTTGTGTGTACAATTATCATAGCCATGGAGATACTATGTATCAATCTACCAATTACGAGCTTTCGTCTTTCCAAATCAGTGGAAGACAAAAACAATAAAGAGTTCAAGAAGGGTGTTACTGAATACAATTACCCGATTCAAAGGCAAATGTATAATTCAAGAGAAATTGTCAATGCAGTCGCGGATGGGATCCTTGAGACATTTATGCCTCAATCCACGTGAGTTAATCAAAAGGAGAGCGAACCGAGTGCACTACGGTTGATCATACCATAATACATCGATTCTGATTAGACAATATGCTTGTAGGCATCCCCAATAAACATATGTCTTGAATCAAGCTCGATAAAAGAGTAAGCTTGCGAAACTAGTCTGTAATAGCAACATTGGTCAAGATAGTCAAAAATACAAGTGTGGGAGATTTTTTTTGAAAGGAGGCACAAGTGGTTCGAGTTTTGAGAGAATCAAAACCTTACCTGGTGTTCTTGCTTATACAGTCATCCTACTAACTTCTTATCCATAAGGCCTTGGTCGATTAATGGGTTATGGACCCCTAAATTCTTTGTTCTAGGTTAAACCTATTAGTGTCAGTCAATTTTCTCGTCAATAGATCACAAGCACCACAGAATTCTAGGTTGGGAGACATGTTACCGAATTTACAGAACTTTTACTAGTATTGGTTTTGGATCTTATGGGACACACAGGGCATCTTCCTATCCCCTATAGTATCCTAAACTTGTAATCACGTCTGAAGTCATTTTACCGAGAATTATGCCTCGCCCTTATATTCTGGCTTTGGTAAACCCTCGGTTCCGTAATTCAAATGTGATATGCTATCAGATACTCTACCTTATATTGACACAAGGTCTAAAGAGGTCAACGAAGTGTCACGACCCGCTCCCAAATAATCGGACACGAGTCGGACACGTCCGGCCTTCATTGTTAGACACAATGAAGTAAGCTGTACCAAAAGCTAGAAAATCTAACCAGATAATCAAGACAAGTAAAAATTATAGCATCTATAACGTATCCCAGAAACATTACCATAATCCACAAATCCAGATATCATAATGTACCAGAATCAACAAGAATGAAAAGTGCTATGAACTCTAAAGTCAATATCTAAAAGCAAAGCTAAGTAGTCTAAACCTGAAGCCTCAAGCTAAGTCTCATCCTGCTCAGCTAATATCCTGGGCTCTGGCCATAGAGTAGAACAATATCCTGCAAGCACCTGCAACATATCCTAGTCAGGAGCGGAGCTAAGTATATCCAAGGAAATGAACTTGAACATCATGGTATGAATAAAGAAACATGAAATATATATAAGTACAGGAAATGAGACAAGACATGAAACTGAGCAGGAAATATTAAAAGTAAAACAGGGAACATGGTATGAGTCTTGAATATAAAATACAACTTGAACATGAAGTACAACCTGAATCATGAAATAAAACCTGAACATGAAATACAACCATGAATCCTGAAATACAACCTGAATCCTGACATGTGCAATATTGAAATACTTCTAGATTGTGTGATCGGCTTGGGTAGATGCAATGAACATGAAATAGTACGGCTTTGGTCCCGCATGAACGATACGGGACCCAAGCTATTCACATGAGTAGTAACAGGGTTTGATCACATATCTATAGTATTTTCCCTTCCAGATACAAGTAATAAATAAAACATGAAACCAGACAATGCCGTGATACATCGTGTCAATCAAGGAGATACAGGAATGAATATGCAAGACATGAGAAATGAACAAATCCGAGGAGTATACTTGCCTTGCTTAGGGTGATCAAGTGTGGATAGTAAAGCTGGATGTCCTCCTGTTAATGATTACAAGTTGATTAGGTTCTAAACATCAATAGCTAAGTATTTTAGCTATCAATTGAGTCAACTATCCTTGTGTCTTAATCTAACTCTTGGTAGTAATAAGCTTACTCATTATATAACAAGTAATCTTCCTGATTTATGACAAAGCAATAATCCCATATCTATACTCAACTAAAACACATTAGGCAAATTCTTTAACCTTGGATTATGTACTTATCTATGTAAGTAATTTTTTTAAGAATCCTTTTAGTCAACAGCAAAGAACTTCAAAACTCAATTGGAAGGAAGAATGAATACACTGATAGTATCTTGGCTACAACCTACAACCATAGATTTAAACCTACTTCTGCCTACTAACAAGGTTCCTACTGCTGCAATTTAATACCATTTATAGCCAACAATTGCATACTCAAACCCCATCTTAGTAATACAACCCAACTCTATATATATCTACTGTACAAAATTGTATACAAGATAATAAACCCAGAATACTCATCAGCAACAGCAGCCTCACTTGAGTCTAAACAGGACCCCTAAAGAAAGTCTATACAAGATTATACAAAATCAAAATCAAAAGAAGTATCAAAACCAAATCCCGATTCTGTCAATTGCCATACGCTATTTATTCAACTCAAGTCTTCTAAGCCCAAGCCAGAATTATACGAGTCCAGCAATCTTAAACATAACAGGATCTTTCATCACTCACAGAGGCTGACAACCAATACTCTTGCTTCATGGCAAGAGTCCATATTTAACCCTTCACTCTCAAATCAAAACAAAACATTGCTAATCTACCAAAATCAAGAATGAACCACACAATCTAATGGAAATTATACAATCAATTCCATATACCAGCAGATAGGGACTATACTCCCAAGTTAAATATTTCAAATTAAAACATTCCTACCCCTGCATTCAAAATCCCATATTACAACACTAAGAAATCCAAGAATTTAACCTACGGCCCAAAACTTCAATTGTTTGGAAAGATGAACACAATTAATATACAACCAAATTGAAAACCCGACCCAAAAAATTCATAAAACCACAGAAATTTATATACAAAATTGAGAAATTTAAATAGCTAATTTGACTACTCTCAAGGATCGGCTAACTATTACTGCTGTCCCGAACTCGACGTCTCCATGACAGATCCAAACCCACTGGACACGACTGACACTCCATGCCCGGACAAGATCCAACTTGGACACGCAGACACGAACATCTACTAAAATTAGCAAAGCTTCGAACACACACACGCGAACACGATAATCCTGAATATTTAAAATCACTAGACACAATCAAAGCACTGCAGAAGAAATACGCCTCTCAAAATATACATAGAGTTTACCTGAAGCAAGTGTCCAAATAGGATGGGGTTCGATCCAAGTGTCCGATAACGATTCTCAGCTCACTGTAACCAGGCCACTGTTGAATCAACACATCGAATGAAAATGAGCGACTGTCGAGAAATCACTAATGATCCTCTTGAATAAACCCAATTTAACGAGATAGAAAAAATAAAATGAATACTCACTGTTAAATTCTGAACTGACACCTGCTACTACATCCACTCAACCGACAACCCTAACGAATACTTCGATGTCCAAGTGATGGCGCTGCAATCACCCGACACAAGGACACGACTCAATCATCGATCTATCTTAGCTCAAAGGAAAAAATTCGATAATAAGTAAGGATCAACTACTGCACTCATCGGGAAGAGAATCGCGAAGCCGAACCGTCGTGGTCGCTGCCACAGGAACTCGAAAAGTCGCCACCGCGATCGGAGGATGGTCGCCGCAGGAGATTCTTGAGGTCAACGTCGGGCTGAAGAACTCGCCGTCGAGAGAAGACGCACGCCACTGCTCTGGAGACGCACGCCGCTTCTAATTCGCCGGGGAGGAGAAACTCACCGCTGCCATCGCCATGGCCGCCGAGAAAAGGGAAGAGGGTTTGCCGCTGTCGTCGTGCCGTCCAAAAGCGTCGACGCTGGTGGTCACCGGTTCAGATCTGCCACCGGATCAGCTATGTCGCCGTCGTGGCCAGAGAAGTCGCCTTCGCCGCCGGGAGAGCAGAACACTGATCCATCCTCCCGTGTGGTCGTTCACAGCCGAGAGCTGGACACCGATCCGTCGATCATCCTTCGCCGGGAGCTTCGGACGTCGTCAGCATCACCACCGGAGGAATTTAGGGTTAGGGTTTCTGAGCCAAACAATTTTGGGGAGGACTGATGGAACGAAAAATTTGTGATGGAAAGAAAAACAAAGAAAGAAAGAATGAGCTCTGCTCATTCTCTCTTCTCCACTGCCATTTAATAAAAAGAGATTTTTGCACAAAAGTCCCCCAAAATTGAATAATTTCACATTAATACCCAAAAGTTTGTTATTCAGTTATATATTTGTTATGAAAATAGTTAGAGAGTTGGGACCACTTGAGTTGGTTATAACTAACTTAAATATTTACACCCAAGCTACTAAATAAAATATTTTCCTCCAAATGATCATAAATTTGATTATAATTTACTAAAAATAATTTAGAGAAATAATTAGAATTTCAAAAATTGAAAAGCGGATTTACATATCTCCTCCCTTAAAATAATTTTGTCCTCGAAATTTGAGAGACAAACAAAACAATCTCAAAGCAAAATCTCAAGAAGGTTCAAACATATTTTATTTTTATTGTATTTTAAAATTTTCTCAATATCAAAGTACTCTCAAACAACAAACTGGGATAGCGCTCCCGCATCTCGTCCTCGCGCTCCCATGTGGACTCTCTCGGAGAGTGGTGTCTCCACATGACGCGGACAAGTAGAATAGTCTGGTTCCGCAAGTGCTTCTTCCTCCGATCAAGGATCTCTACTGGCTGCTCCTCATAGGTCAAGCTCGGACCCTCCTCTAGCTCTGAATAGTCCACAATATGGCTCGGATCTGGAATGTAGCATCGAAGCTGGAATACGTGGAAAATGCCGTACACTCCCTCCAAGCTGGCTGGAAGCGCTAGTCGATACGCCACCTCGCCAATTTGTGCCGTTACGTCGAAAGGCCCAATGAATCTCGGACTGAGCTCCCCGCCTCTGCCAAAACGAATGACGTCCCTAGTCAGCGAGATCTTCAGGAACACTCTATCTCCAACTGCAAACTCTAGTGGCCGTCTGCTGCTGTCCGCCCAGTACTTCTGCCGATCCTGTGCAAATCTGAGATGCCCTAAGCCATTGAGATCAAATACGATACTTACACACAAGAAAAATAATACGATCTAACAATGTTCAAGGATTAAATAGGCACGAATGGAATAAAGTTCAATTACATCTTAGAGGAGCAAAATTATGAAGACATAATTATTAAGTACGATCAAAAATTGATAGTTTAACACAGGTAGAGTAGAACAAGATAGAAAATCATGGTCAGATAGACATGACTTAAGATCGAAGTTTAGACAAGTCACAAACGAAGGATCTGTGATTCTCGAAAACCAATAATCAATGATCTAACGATAAAATGCTAGAAGAAAAATTTAGCAAGGGTTGATTAAGGAGACGTACGCAATACTCAGGAGATACAGTATCAAATCAGGATGAACGTGCAAGGATCTGTGATTCTCGAAAACCAATAATCATATAAAAAGGGATATAGTTTCCATGGTTTCCGGGAACATATAGTTATTTGAAGTCACACTACTAAAATCTGTCAAATCAGCGACGCCGCAGGACGTCGCTAAACAGGAAAAATACGTCACTAATTTCAATTAGCGACGTATTTAGCGACGTTTGGACGTTGTCAAGATTAACCTAGTCGCTAAACAACACGACGTCGCAATACGTCGCTATTGCGACGACACTTAGCGACGCATACACGTCACTAATTCAGCGACTACCAGCGACGTAAAACGACAGCAGTTACCGACGTCACCTAGCGACATTGAGCGACTTGACATGCATCGATGCTGACCTAGCTTGAGAGCCAAATGGCGATATTCTGCGACGTTATTACGTCGCTATAGTACCGACATATAGCGACGTTTAGTGACGTGGTATCTAGCGACGTTTAGTGACGATCAGCGACGGTATTCATCACAGTTAGCGATGTTCCGATACTTACTTAGCGACATTAACTTTCGTCGCTGGACGTCGCTGAACGTCGCTAATTTTGAAAAAAAATTAAAAAAATACAGCATTTGCATCATCCCCTACAGCATTTGCAGCAGATACACAAAGTATCAAACGACACAGATACATAATCACGAACACAAATGCGTATCAAACAGCGACAGTGTGTATCACGAACACAAAGTATCAAAAAGCGACGGTGTGTATTATGAACACAGTATCAAACAACACAGATACACATAATCACGAACATGTTTGAAACACAATCTCATCAATCAACACAGATATATGAAAAATTGTAACAACAATGTCAAACATAATGGTCCACATAAGAATAATGTATGTATAACCACATAAAAGACCCAACAATGGGCCATCACACAACAATATACATATATGTCGACTACGGCTGATCAGAAGGAGCATCACCGCTCCTGGAAAGAAGGTAAGCATACTACTATGGTGTAAGAACCACCGACGACGATGAAGGAGGAGGCAATGCAACCGCTGGAGAAGGAGGCAGTGTAACCGCTGGAGAAAGAGGCAGTTTAACTGCTGAAGATGGGTGCGTCCGCATCTCCTCTAGGGCTAGCAGTTTGGCGCTGCATTGCTCCATGCAAGCCGCTATCCTAGTAACGGTGTCGTGAATGGACTCCTGCGTCCCCTGTACGTGCCGCACGGTGCGCTCGAGCTCGTCAAAGCGTGCGGTGACCGACGCAGCGTCCCCTTGCACTTGAGACCCTGGCTGCTCAGAAATCCTCCTCAGCATATCATCGTGCAGCTCAGCAATCTGGCGGGCAATGGTACCCTCGACTCGAGATGACTCGGCCTGTGATGGCTGTGAATGCGCATTGGCAGAGGGAGCCCTGGATGCCTGCATCGTAACAAATGTGCCGTAGGACCTCATACCGTAGTACGTACCCCGCTGCGATGTACCAACCCCTCCCTCTGCCGGTGCACTAGCACTCGCACGCTCATCACGTAGCCTAACAAACTCGTCCTAGAAATTATTGTGCATCACTATACATCAGTACTTACCTAAATTAGCCTAATAAACGTCTAAAGTAATTATCTGTATATTCTTCAAGTTGTGTTAAAAATTAACGAAATCTAAATTAGTACTTACATAGCTCTGAGTAGCCCGGTCGTCGATGAGCTTCCCGTCCTTCCGATGGGTGGCCAGGAAGACGGTCACCATGTTTGCATCCTCACCCCTCTGTACCTGCGTGTTTGTTATATTTTATTCTTTAGTAAAATAAAAAATTATATACTCCTACTATCAATAAAATCTTATATATTGTAATAAATTACATACCAGACGACGGAAATACTCCGTCATAGGAATTGATCCACTACACCACTTTCCGACCCTCATCTTAGCCGCCTTCGCCTTCTTTGACCGCTCTCTGTACCGGGGCTCCTAAAATCGAGCCCTCATCGTGGTCCACTGGTCAGGTGTGATCCAACCAGCAATCGGCTTTCCGGAGCGCTGACGAGCTTTCTGATCATCAATTGCATCACGGATCAACTTGGCGGCGATGGCAGGAAACTACCTCTCAATCTGCTCGGCCCGGTGTGGTGGATAAAAATAAGTCATCTACAAGAATTACAAAGTAAAATAATAAGTTCTAAAAAATGCTTAAAATTATATTAATCATACTAAATTAACTATATTTAGTTACCTTGAAGTGGGCAAACCATAATGCCTTCCTCTCTTCTAAGGCATCCGAATAGTTGATCCATGGACCCCCATAGTTGGACCTTAGAAAGGAGCCCAACTGAAACGCCCCAGTCCCAAAATACGTAGGACTAGGAACGTCGACATGCCAGCTGTATTTACACGAAGTATACTCCAATATATGGAAGCCTCGTATAAATATATAAGCTGTAAAATACAGTAAAACTACAACTAATCTCATCCACACAGAATAAATAAATAAAAGATCATATAATGAGAATAAATTTGTCTTGATACAATATGTTGGGCGGAGACAAATCCACTACCAACAAAATAAGAAAAAGTACATAGAAAATGAAATGAGTGGCGAGCGAAGCGAAGACGATCCAAGTGCAATCATCCTCGAGAAATAGCAATAAACACGGCTAGAGCTAAAACACCTACGAAAGTTAATAGCACACACCTGGCAAGACAACCAGGTCCTCAGAGGGACGTAACAAGACACATAATAGCATGCCATATAAACTGAATAAATATTGCTCAAATAAATAAGTAAATCGAATTTATAACATGGTCCAATACGTACCTACTGAACGAGCGTACCATCCCCCAACCAAACAAGGACAGGAGATGGTAAACTAATTCACGACGACGTATCTTTCCATGCTAAGAATCCGATATGGTATCCGGACCCCAACAAGGTTCAATACCTTCTCATCGAAGTAGTAAGTCACACCTACAACCAAACAAGGACAAGATGTGACGAACTAATTCACGACAAGTTATTGTTCCAAGCCACGGTCAGATACAAGTTCCCAAACCAAAAGTACTCGTACCTAACGGATAGGGTAGCCTACCATTCTAAGTGAAATGTTGTTAAGAATAATCCTTCCTACGCATGGGCCCTGGCTAAATAGGATCGGCATAGTCCCCTCTTGGGCACCAGAGGCCCCAGCAGGAAGAGCATGGGTCATCAACCCCGTATCTCCAGCGGAGAGTCCGGGTCACAAGGGAAGTGCATCGAAGCCCATACGCTAAGGAATTGTCCTCCCCGCCCAATGCCTACTGTGTTGCATCCACAACACAAACCTCTATAACCGCTAAGTCAAACTAGCATGCAACCTCTATTAGCGGTTATTCCTATCGCACGGCTTGTACGTACTGATGGCCAGCCAATCACGCACTTCCGTGTTCTACATGCGACACACAACTTTGTGTTTACAATGTGTCAAGGCCAATGAATGCGACACACAAGGTGGTCCCTTAATTCTAGGGTTAATTTGTAAGAAAATAATACACAACAGGAAAAATAAATGAACGGTAAGTTCTAACAGTTATGCTATGTATCACAGTTTATTTTGCGTAAAGAAAATAATAGACATGCATGAAATATGAGCTAAAATAATTAAACAGCAAATGGCAAGGTGTCTTGCCTGGTAGGACGCCTGGTGTGCTGCGATGATCAAGGTGGCACAATTGGCGACTTCGGTGCAACAACTATGCAAGGTGACCTCGGATGGTGGCACAGACATTTTTATTGGGTCCAGTAAGGTCAAATTGGTTAGGATGGTCGTAAGGTAGTCTCGAAATGGGCGAGGGAATAGGAAAAGGAAGGATTGGTCACGGACAGGAGGAAAATCAAAGAAAATAATAATATATATGATTTTGAGAAAACTAATTATAGTATTTGAAAACTAGTTTGAGTCTAAATAATTATTGAAATACTCAAAGTCAAGAAAAATCATTTTTTTGGCTAAAAACTGTAAGTTTTGTAAAGAATTTGTATTTTAGCTAAACTTATATTTTATAATGAAAAATTTTAAGTAAGTGCTAGGAAATATCAAAAAAATTATTTAGAAAAAGAAAAAGAAAAGAAAATGATAAATATAATAAAATAATGCTTGTCGAGGAGATATAGGTATATATATAGATACCAAAATAAATTTTGGTACCCATCACAATTTAAACAAATATATAGTGTTGGGGATATACAATAATAATAATAAGTAGCAGTACTAGTAAAATTAAAATATTAATAAAGATAATAGTACATAACACTATATGCATATATCTACACCTACTTGATATCCTTATAAAAATAATAATAATAATAACAATAATAATAATAATAATAATAATAATAATAATAATAATAATAATAATAATAATAATAATAATAATAATAATGAAATAATAATAATAATAATAATAATAATAATAATAATAATAATAATAATAATAATCAAAATAAATAAAAAAACCCATGTGGTCCTCCTCGTAAGGAGAACTCAGCAACCCATGTGGTCCTCTGAACTCAGCAACCCATGTGGTCCTCTGAACTCAGCAACCCAAAATAATAAAAAAATAAAAAAATAAATAAATAAAAGCTTTCAGCACTGTCCTCTAAAAGAACGAAAGGACAAAAGAGGGAGAGAGAGAAGGTTTGAGAGAGTACGAGCGGGAGTCGGAAGAGAGAACGGGAAGGGTTTGGCCGGCGGCGCGCGGGAGGGTGAGGGACGAGCGGGGGTCGGCGCTAAGCCGGTGAGGCCATCGGTGGCGGATCGAAGTGGAGTAGGGGCGATCGTGCTGGGCTCGGTGCGCGAGGGTTTGGGGACGCGTCTCCGACGACCAGTCGGCTAGCTACGGCGCGCGGGGAGGTCATAGTTCCGACGAGCGGCAGAAGAAGGGGCTCGCTCCCGGCGGTCGTGCCAGATCTGGGAGCTGCTCGGCGCGGCTAGGCGCGGTGGTCATGGCGCGGCTGGGAGGGTTTGGGGCTCGACGTGGAGAGGCGCTGCTCCTGCGGTAGCGCGCTGGAGCAGGCGGCGCACGCGGGATCGGGACGCTCAGGCGGAGAAAAGGGTTTGGCGGAGGTCGTTGGGGCTCGGGACTGCGGAGGACGGGTCGCGGCTGGGAGGCGGACGCGCGAGGCGGAGACACGGAGGCCGGGCTCGACTTCGTCGGAGGTTAGGGTTAAGGTTTTCTACTTTCCTTTCCCTATTTGTGCTGTGGTTTCCTTGGGTCGCCGGCGGGTTGCGCCGGTGACGGTGGTGGTGGTAGTGTTGTTTGGTTTTGGGGAGTGATGGTGATGGAGATTTTTCTGTGGAGGCGGCGGCGAGGGGTATGGTGAGGGGATCGACGAGGGCTACGGTGGAGTTTCGGGGTGTTGGTCTGTGGTGTCGGAAGGGATAAGCGGTGGTTGCAGGCGGGGGTCGCCGCGGCGAAGGGTGGTTCTTTTGGGTTGGGGGTCTGTTGGTGTGACTGGTGGTGGCGTGTTCTTGGGTGAGGTCGGTGAGGATGAAGGTGGCGATGAAGACGGTGGCGACGGAACGGTGGTAATGGCAGCGGACAAGATGGGATAGGGTTTAGGATTAGGACTAGGGTTAGAGAATTTATTGATGTCGTGGTGTGTTCGACACGGGGAAGAAAATAATGTACATATATATATATATATGGAATAAGATATTGGACTGGGACGGGGATGGGAACATGGACACGATGCACTCACGTGGGAAATTTATTTGTGGATGAATAATGTGGAGGAGTACCTGCCTATATTTATAGGATGTGGGAATTCCCACTTAGATAAAGTTTAGGATTTAAACCCAATTTAATTTAATGCAATAATCAAATCTAAATCCAAATTCCAATCTAATTTAAATCAAATTAAATTCTCTTAGTTTAAAATCAAATCAAATCAATAAATCAAATTCCAATTATAGATATTAACTTAATCTATATAAATGTATCCATGGAATCAAATAAAAATTTAATTTGTCACAAATATTTCAAAAATATGTTGTCCAAAAATACTATAATAATTAATTTTGAAAATACTAAATATTTATAAATATCTTTTTTTTTGAATAATAAAATATTATTATAAATAAATTTTGAAAAATTATATTTTTATTTAAAGCAACTAGCAAAAATATTTATGAAATATGTGCATGTACTAAAATATTATTTATTCTAAACAAAAGGCTTTTCATAAAATCATAAATTTTGATAGCTAAATTAAATATTACATATATTATTTTGAAACCTTAAAAAATGTTTTTCATAAATATGTACGCTCGTATATGCACTCGTCGAGCAAGAAAAATAATTTCGTGCGCGACGTACAATACGAGTACGCGACGTACAATATAAAATTTTAAATCGGTACTAAATTTAATAAAAATAAATAGTAGAAATTTGGGGGTTTTACATCCTACCCAACTTAAAAGAAATTTCGTCCTCGAAATTAAGAATTAGTAGGGGGGTGAGAGGACACAACGATAGATAGAAGGGTTCGAAGTTTATATAGTCGTAGTCTAGGTTGAGGATATGATTGAGAGGATTGTAATCACTCTTAAATTCAAGAGATTAGAAAGTCAAAATGGAAAAATTAGGGTCAAGGGAATGGTCGAGTAGTTTTAAGACGAAGATATAGCAATATTGAGTGGTGATGGTCATAGCTGGTAGGAAGGTTAGAGGAAGTGCTAGTATAACGCCTTCGTCCTTCTAAAATAGGTGAAGGCGAAAGCAAGATAGAGTTCGAAGGAGGCGTTATCAAATACGAATACGTGATTCAAAGACGATTGAACAATTTTAAAGGAATTGTCAAGGCAGTCGTGGATGGGATTCTAGAGGACAAGTTTAGCTATGTCCCCATACACGTAGAATAATAGACAAAGCGAACCAAAGTGCACTTGGTTGATCAGACCATTATGCACCGGTTCTGATTAGACAACATGTTAGTGGGAGCGACCCAATTAACATTTGTCTTGGACAAGCTCGATAAGGAATAAGCTTGCAAAAACTAGGCTACATTAGCATCATTAGTCAAAATGGTAAATACATAGGCACGAGAGATTAAGATTTAAAGAAGGTAGATTGATTATAAGTCATACAGTCGTCCTATAGTCTTCTTGTCCAAGTCCTTGGTTGGCTAGACGGTTTAGGTTCTCTAGATTCTAGGATCTAAATAAGCTTGCTAATATAGGTCACTAGGTCAAAGGGGTTGCTAGTTCATAAGGTATTCTACCCAACTTAAGTTAAACTAATGGTGTTTGGGACAGCTAACTAATAGGGTCAACCTCTAGTAAGCACGAAGGAAGGATAATGATAGAAGGAATCAAGCAAGATACAATCGATGAGTCAAACGGTAGATTGAAGAAAGTGGTCAAGTATGTGGATGAGATCCTAGACTTCTAATCCTATACGCAGGCTTGCTTGGTACGGTAAAGTAACCAAACAATTTATCTTGACCTGCATGGGCCACCACAAAAACAAATAACGCCCTAGTCCCAAAATACGTAGGACTAGAAACGTCGACATGCCAGCTGTATTTATACGAAGTATACTCCAATATATGGAAGCCTCGTATAAATACATAAGCTGTAAAATACAGTAAAACCACAACTAATCTCATCCACACAGAATAAATGAATAAAAGATCATATAATGAGAATAAATTTGTCTTGATACAATATGTTAGGCGGAGACAAATCCACTACCAACAAAATAAGGAAAAGTACATAGAAAATAAAATGAATGGCGAGCGAAGCGAAGACGATCCAAGTACAATCATCCTCGAAAAATAGCAATGAACACGGCTAGAGCTAAAGCACCTGCGAAAGACAATAGCACACACCTGGCAAGACAACCAGGTCCTCAGAGGGACGTAACAAGACACATAATAGCATGCCATATAAACTGAATAAATATTGCTCAAATAAATAAGTAAATCGAATTTATAACATGGTCCAATACGCACCTACTGAACGAGCGTACCATCCCCCCAACCAAACAAGGACAGAAGATAGTAAACTAATTCACGGCGACGTATCTTTCTATGCTAAGGATCCGATATGGTATCCGGACCCCAACAAGGTTCAATACCTTCTCCTCGAAGTAGTAAGTCACACCTACAACCAAACAAGGACAAGATGTGACGAACTAATTCGCGACAAGTTATTGTTCCAAGCCACGGTCAGATACAAGTACCCAAACCAAAAGTACTCGTACCTAACGGATAGGGTAGCCTACCATTCTAAGTGAAATGTTGTTAAGAACAATCCTTCCTACGCATGAGTCCTGGCTAAATAGGATCGACATAGTCCCCTCTTGGGCACCAGAGGCCCCAGCAGGAAGAGCATGGGTCATCAACCCCGTATCTCTAGCAGAGAGTCCGGGTCACAAGGGAAGTGCATCGAAGCCCATACGCTAAGGAATTGTCCTCCCCGCCCAATGCCTACTGTGTTGCATCCACAACACAAACCTCTATAACCGCTAAGTCAAACTAGCATGCAACCTCTATTAGCGATTATTCCTATCGCACGGCTTGTACGTACTGGTGGCCAACCAATCACGCACTTCTGTGTTCTACATACGACACACAACTTCGTGTTTACAACGTGTCAAGGCCAATGAATACGACACACAAGGTGGTCCCTTAATTCTAGGGTTAATTTGTAAGAAAATAATACACAACAGGAAAAATAAAAGAACGGTAAGTTCTAACAGTTATGCTATGTATCACAGTTTATTTTGTATAAAGAAAATAATAGACATGCATGAAATATGAGCTAAAATAATTAAACGGCAAATGGCAAGGTGTCTTGCCTGGTAGGACGTCTGGTGTGCTGTGATGATCAAGGTGGCACAATTTGCAACTTCGGTGCAACAACTATGCAAGGTGACCTCGGATGGTGGCACGGACATTTTTATTGGGTCCAGTAAGGTCAAATTGGTTAGGATGGTCGTAAGGTAGTCTCGAAATGGGCGAGGGAATAGAAAAAGGAAGGATTGGTCACGGACAGGAGGAAAATCAAAGAAAAATAATAATATATATGATTTTGAGAAAACTAATTATAGTATTTGCAAACTAGTTTGAGTCTAAATAATTACTGAAATACTCAAAGTCAAGAAAAATCATTTTTTTGGCTAAAAACTGTAAGTTTTGTAAAGAATTTGTATTTTAGCTAAACTTATATTTTATAATGAAAAATTTAAGTAAGTGCTAGGAAATATCAAAAAAATTATTTAGAAAAAGAAAAAGAAAAGAAAATGATAAATATAATAAAATAATGCTTGTCGAGGAGATATAGGTATATATATAGATACCAAAATAAATTTTGGTACCCATCACAATTTAAACAAATATATAGTGTTGGGGATATACAATAATAATAATAAGTAGCAGTACTAGTAAAATTAAAATATTAATAAAGATAATAGTACATAACACTATATGCATATATCTACACCTACTTGATATCCTTATAAAAATAATAATAATAATAATAATAATAATAATAATAATAATAATAATAATAATAAAATAATAATAATAATAATAATAATAATCAAAATAATCAAAATAAATAAAAAAAACCCATGTGGTCCTCCTCGTAAGGAGAACTCAGCAACCCATGTGGTCCTCTGAACTCAGCAACCCATGTGGTCCTCTGAACTCAGCAACCCAAAATAATAAAAAAATAAAAAAATAAAAGCTTTCAGCACTGTGCTCTAAAAGAACGAAAGGACAAAAGAGGGAGAGAGAGAAGGCTTGAGAGAGTACGAGCGGGAGTCGGAAGAGGAAACGGGAAGGGTTTGGCCGGCGGCGCGCGGGAGGGTGAGGGACGAGCGGGGGTCGGCGCTAAGACGGTGAGGCCAGCGGTGGCGGATCGAAGTGGAGTAGGGGGCGATCGGGTTGGGCTCGACACACGAGGGTTTGGGGACGCGTCTCCGGCGACCAGTCGGCTAGCCACGTCGCGCGGGGAGGTCGTAGTTCCGACGAGCGGCGGAAGAAGGGGCTCGCTCCCGGCGGTCGTGCCAGATCTGGGAGCTGCTCGGCGCGGCTAGGCGCGGTGGTCATGGCACGGCCGGGAGGGTTTGGGGCTCGACGTGGAGAGGCGCTGCTCCGGCGGTGGCACGTTGGAGTAGGCGGCGCACGCGGGATCGGGACGCTCAGGCGGAGAAAAGGGTTTGGCGGAGGTCGTCGGGGCTAGGGACTGCGGAGGACGGGTCACGGCTGGGAGGCGGACGCGCGAGGCGGAGACACGGAGGCCGGGCTCGACTTCGTCGGAGGTTAGGGTTAAGGTTTTCTACTTTCCTTTCCCTATTTGTGCTGTGGTTTCCTTGGGTCGCCGGCGGGTTGTGCCGGTGACGGTGGTGGTGGTAGTGTTGTTTGGTTTTGGGGAGTGATGGTGATGGAGATTTTTTTGTAGAGGCGGCGGCGAGGGGTATGGTGAGGGGATCAACGAGGGCTGCGGTGGAGTTTCGGGGTGTTGGTCTGTGGTGTCGGGAGGGATAAGCGGTGGTTGCAGGCGGGGGTCACCGCGACGAAGGGTGGTTCTTTTGGGTTGGGGGTCTGTGGGTGTGACTGGTGGTGGCGTGTTCTTGGGTGAGGTCGGTGAGGATGAAGGTGGCGATGAAGACGGTGGCGACGAAACGGTGGTAATGGCAGCGGAGAAGACGGGATAGGGTTTAGGATTAGGACTAGGGTTAGGAAATTTATTGATGTCGGGGTGTGTCCGACACGGGGAAGAAAATAATGTACATGTATATATGGAATAATATATTGGACTGGGACGGGGATGAGAACATGGACACGATGCACTCACGTGGGAAATTTATTTGTGGATGAATAATGTGGAGGAGTACCTGCCTATATTTATAGGATGTGGGAATTCCCACTTAGATAAAGTTTAGGATTTAAACCCAATTTAATTTAAAGCAATAATCAAATCTAAATCCAAATTCCAATCTAATTTAAATCAAATTAAATTCTCTTTGTTTAAAATCAAATCAAATCAATAAATCAAATTTCAATTATAGATATTAACTTAATCTATATAAATGTATCCATGGAATCAAATAAAAATTTAATTTGTCACAAATATTTCAAAAATATGTTGTCCAAAAATACTATAATAATTAATTTCGAAAATACTAAATATTTATAAATATCCTTTTTTTTTGAATAATAAAATACTATTATAAATAAATTTTGAAAAATTATATTTTTATTTAAAGCAACTAGCAAAAATATTTATGAAATATATGCATGTACTAAAATATTATTTATTCTAAACAAAAGGCTTTTCATAAAATCATAAATTTTGATAGCTAAATTAAATATTACATATATTATTTTGAAACCTTAAAAAATGTTTTTCATAAATATGTACGCTCGCACATGCACTCGTCGAGCAAGAAAAATAATTTCGTGCGCGACGTACAATACGAGTACGCGACGTACAATATAAAATTTTAAATCGGTACTAAATTTAATAAAAATAAATAGTAGAAATTTAGGGGTTTTACACCAACGCTCTCTGTACCGACGAGGGATGATATCTGTATACAATGATAATCGACGTATTAATGAATATATATAGATATACAGAAATGCATAATATATATATTCATTTAACTTACTTCGTAGGACCGTCGGCCCAAATCTCCATCCTCGTCTCGTCCTGAGGTGCGCATGGAGGGTCGCTCTGGTATGGATCCGCCCGGGCGGGAGTAGGGACTACGTCCTCCACCTGCTCCCCACCCGCCATACTGCTGTCAGCGGTAGGAAGGCTAGGGGAAGGAGTATGATCAGCAAACCTGGAACTGCTCGTCGCAGGTGTACTGCCACCCGGACCTGCGACCGTATGGTACAATGGAGTGCTCGGGTCAGACGATGGTCCGGAGCCATCATCTGGTAACGAAGCTCTCTGCCCACCTAAGGACACAGCTCGTCCTAGCCTATCTCCGCGTCGTCCTGAGGTGCCTCCGCATCGTCCTGCCATGCTGATAATAACATTGGAGTTCATAATTTAAGATTATAGAAATATGAATACATCAAAATCACAGTTTATGATTGAAAATATAAATAAATACAATGACTGTTTAGAAATATCTGCATACATTGGAGTTCATAATTTAAGTTTTCAAAACTCTGAATACTAATAGAAATGATCATAGTTCATAATTTAAGATTACAAAAATATGAATACATCAAAATCACAGTTTCTCAATCATCCTCTGAAAATTCATCTTCTTCGTTTGCCTCCTCCTCCTCCTCCTCCTCATCCTTTTCCTCTTCCTTTTCCTCCTCATCATCACTAGCATCTCCTTTGTCTTCCCCTTCGGATACTTGTACCTCTTCTACACAAGTAGAGATTGAATGGGGAACTTCTGCTGAGTCGACATCAACTGTATTTCGTACAAGAGGTAGCTCGTCCTCCTGATAAGCCACTTCGTCGACGTCGTAGGTATTTCTGGCTTTAGTCTTGCATACTGCCCACCAGTCGTACCTCGCTGTTCCCCGTCTAGGATATGTTGTAAAATATACGAGTTGACCTTGACTTGCTAGGATAAATGGTTCGTATCCTTGGTATCGACGACGGTAGTTAATATCTGTCACGACCCGTACCCTGAAGAGGGGTACGAGTACGTGGTTACGTCTAGCCTACGCCGTAGTATCGGCGGTAGAACGCTGTATATAGGGTCTGTAAATACTATAACTAAAACAGATAAATGTACCTGTACAGTATATACACTCCGAATGGAGGTGACATAGCAATACAGTCTTAATCACATATATCAAACTAAGGTAGATAGCACGGAAAGGAAAATACGATAGATAAACCAGGAAATGAGTCCAAGATCCACAAGTCAAAGCTATACACAAAATATCCAGAGTCTCAGATGGTATAAGTATAAGATACTACAACAGAATGCACTAGCTGGCTCGCAGGCTAGGCAACCCTAACTAAACTAGGCTACTCAGGGTGAGCGAAGTCTAGTGGCTCTACCACTAAGCCACTGTCTAAGTCAAGTCCATCAGACTCTATCCCGTAGTATGTCGGGCAATCAGCCTCTAAATCATCTGTAAAATTTGTCAACGTATCCTGTCAGGAAAATGAGCAAGTACAAAATACCAACAGCAGTTCTATATGAATTGACAAATACTATAAGAGACAGTAATAATGAAATACAAGACAAAGAATATAGGCGACTTGGGAACCATTTGAAAGCCGAGTTACAACCCTTAAACCAAACAAGGATCGGGGTTGTAACCCTTCTTTCAAACAGAACCTAGTCCCATCATCATGGTACAATATAAAAGGCAGGTAGAGCATATGAGAAATGAATCATAGCATGGTGAAAGTACAGTAAGTAAAGGTGAACTGGAATATAAGATATGACAACAATGTAAAAAGGTGATTTGAACTATTAGGGCGACTTGGGAAATATTCGGAAAGCCGAGTTACAACCCCTAACCAAACAAGGACTGGGGCTGTAACCCTTCTTCCGAACAGAACTTAGTCACCACAGATAATAAATGTAAAAGGTGCCTTGAATTATTAGTGCGTCATGTGATTGGTTTGGGAAACATGTTCAAGCTTGTAAAACCCCTAAATTTCTACTATTTTTTTAATTAAATTTAGTATTGTTTTAAAATTTATTATATTGTACGTCGCATGGTCGTATTGTACGTCGCGTATGACGTTATATTTTTCGTAATTGCTCGACGAGTGTGAATATGTGCGAGCGTACATATTTTTAGAAAAATATTTTTCTATTTTTATAGGTTTCAAAATAATATATGTAATAATATTTTCCAAATTATAATTTTATTTATGAAAAGCCTTTCAATTAGAATAAATAATATTACTCGATCATACATATATTTCATAGATATGTTGTTAGATTATTTTAAATAAAAATGTAATTTTCTAGATTTATTAATATAAATATTTTAATATTTAAAAAGGTATTTAAAAATAATTGTAATTTTCGAAATTATTTATTATTTGTATTTTGGAGAATATATTTCAAAATCATGGAGGAGATTTAAATCTTGATTTGAAACTGTGGATTTATTTAATTATGTAATATTTGAAAATTTAGTTATTCCATTTGATTTTAAAATAGGAAATTTAAATTAAATTAGATTTGGATTTGGATTTGGATTTGGATTTGATTGCTTTAAATTAAATTAGAAATTTTCTAATTTGGGTTTTAAATATTCCTATTCCCATCCCAATGGGAATTCTCACATCCTATAAATAGGCAGGTACTCCTCCATTGTTCTCCACAAACCAAAATTTTTCCACAATAATTCTCCAACCATGGTGCGTGCCCCGTGTCCATGTTTCATCGTCCAAATCTTATTCCATTAGTTTACATGTACATTATTCATCTTCTTTCCCGTGTCGGACACACCCCGATACCAAATTTCTAAACCTAACCCTAGCCCTAATCCTAACCCTACGCCTCCCGAACCATCACAGACCATCACTCGCCGCCACGGCCAACGCCGGCATCCCCATCATCATTACCTCCTCCACAGGAAACTCCCCGACACCCAAACCAACGTCGCCACCACAACCACTTCCGCAGCCCCGGCCATCTCACCGCTGCCATCTCCGGCATCCCATCACCGCCATCGCCACCAATAACCACCACCAGCCATCATCGCGACCCGCCACCGTCGGAACACTTCCTCCCCCGGTACCACAGCCAGCATCCCTCTAAACCGCCCAAATCGACACAGCAAAAAAGAAAGAAAACAAATAGAAACCCTTACCCGAAGCCGAGCCGCTTCCTCGGCGTTCCGCGCCTGACCGCACCCGCATCCGCCTGACGCCGCGGCGTTGCCCGGCGACCTCATGCCGGAGTAGAGGACCCCAGTCGAGCCAATTCCTACTGCTCGACCCGCCTAGCTCCATCGCGGCGGAGCAGCCGCCGAGTTCCGCCGCCGCCGAGTATTTCCAAGCCGCCCCCTTCCGACCAGACTCCGCCCTGACCTCTGCGACCTCGGCCGAGCTCCGCGCGCCTCTCCCCTGTCGGAACCCGACGCCTCCCAGCACTGCTGGCTTGACCGCCAGTAAAACCCCCATCCGCCGAACCCCCTTCCACTGACCTTCCCTTCGCACCGCCGGTGCCGTGACCGCCACTGGAACCCCCGACCAAGCCAGCGCCTCCGCCAGGTCGACAAAACCCTAGCCACCCCTTTCTCTTCCCCGTGCGCCGCGACCAAACCGCCGGCGTCGCCGTCCCCCAGCGCCTCCGGCCGGAACCCTCGCCGTTCCCCTCTCCCTCTCCGCCGCTCATCGCCTCTCTCCCTCTCTCGGTCTCTCCAGCTCCCACACCCCTCTTCTCTCTCTCTTCGTCTTCTCCTTCATTCTCTTTTTCCTTCTTCGTTCTTAAGTTTTTTTTTTGTTTCCCCTTTAATGAAGGACACAGGCACAGCACATGCTGTATTAAATGAAAGATTGACTTTTTTATATTTTACTTAATTTTTTTGGTCATTGTTTCGATTTAGTTGTCTGTTTGTTTTATTGTATTGTTTTCTTTATTATTATTATTATTATTATTATTATTATTATTATTATTATTATTATTTTACTGTTATTATTATTATTATTAAACCTGTTAACAGTATATTATTTCAATTTATGATTATTCTATTAATATTACTGTTATTATTATTTTAATTAATTAGGAAGACAACAACAGTCCATAGCTATTATTGTCAATATTATTATTACTAATATTGTTTTTGTTTTTTTTGTTGCTTGTTAAACTATTTATTTATCAAAACTAGGAATTAGATTATTTATAGTGTTTTCTAGATATCCTACTTAATAAGGTTCGAGTTTTGCCTAAAAGTTATTTTAAATTTCTAGTATTACCTACAAGTAATTTCACTAATGAAAAATAGTTCTTTTTAAATCATATTTTTACTACTTAGAGTTTTAGACGAAAAAATGATTTCTAACTTATAAGTACGTATCTTTATCTAAAATATTTTCCAATTTATTTTTCAAAAATTGTATATGTATTATTTATCTATATTTTCTTCGATTATCCTCTTGTCCATAACCAAGCCCATTCCTTCCTATTCCCTTCCAATTCAAGTCTACCATATGTCCACCCTAACTAAATCAACCCTTCTGGACCCAATGGAACCGACCGTGTCACCATCCATGGTCACCTTGTATAGTGGTTGTACCGAAGTCGCAGTTCATATCGCAGCGATCATCGCAGCACACCGGACGCAATATCAGGCAAGACACCTTGCCATTAGCTGTTTAATTATTTTTAGCTCATATTTCATGCATGTCTATTATTTTCTTTGTAAACTATGATACATGGCATAACTGTTCTTTTATATTTTCTGCTGTGTATTATTTTTCTTATAAATTAAACCTAGATTTAAGGGACCACCTTGTGTGTCGCATTCATTGGCCTTGACACGTTGTAAATACGAAGTTGTGTGTCGCATGTAGAACACGGAAGTGCGTGATTGGCTGGCCACCAGTACGTACAAGTCGTGCGATAGAAATAACCGCTAATAGAGGTTGCATGCTAGTTTGACTTAGCGGTTATAGTGGTCGTGTTGTGGATACAACACAGTAGGCATTGGGTGGGGAGGACGATTCCTTAGCGTATGGGCTTCGATGCACTTCCCTTGTGACCCGGACTCTCCGCTGGAGATACGGGGTTGATGACACATGATTACCCATGCTCTTCCTGCTGGGGCCTCTGGTGCCCAAGAGGGGACTATGCCGATCCTATTTAGCCAGGGCCCATGCGTAGGATGGATTGTTCTTAACTACATTTCACTTAGAATGGTAGGCTACCCTATCCGTTAGGTACGAGTACTTTTGGTTTGGGTACTTGTATCTGACCGTGGCTTGGAACAATAACTTGTCGCGTATTAGTTCATCACATCTTGTCCTTGTTTGGTTGTAGGTGTGACTTACTACTTCGACGAGAAGGTATTGAACCTTGTTGGGGTCCGGATACCATATCGGATTCTTAGCATGGAAAGATACGTCGCCGTGAATTAGTTTACCATCTCCTGTCCTTGTTTGGTTGGGGGGATGGTACGCTCGTTCAGTAGGTGCGTATTGGAATATGTTATAAATTCGATTGACTTATTTATTGAGCAATATTTATTCAGTTTATATGGCATGCTATTATGTGTCTTGTTACGTCCCTCTGAGGACCTGGTTGTCTTGCCAGGTGTGTGCTATTGTCTTTCGCAGGTGCTTTAGCTCTAGCCGTGTTCATTGCTATCTCTCGAGGATGATTGCACTTGGATCGTCTTCGCTTCGGTCGCCAAAGTTATTCTTTCTCATGTATTTTTTCTTATCTTGTTGGTAGTGGATTTGTCTCCGCCCAACATATTGTATCAAGACAAATTTATTCTCATTATATGATCTTTTATTCATTTATTCTGTGTGGATGAGATTAGTTATGGTTCTACTGCATTTTACAGCTTATGTATTTATACGAGGCTTCCATATATTGGAGTATACTTCGTATGAATACAGCTGGCATGTCCATGTTCTTAGTCCTACGTATTTTGGGACTGGGACGTTACAAAGCTTTCCATCTGATCGGCTACGAACAAATAACAAGTGTGAAACAACAAGTGTGAAGATAAGGCCGGTCACCATGGAAAGTTGTGAACAAGTAGCTATAAACAAGTGTCGAGTACAAGTGTGAAGCAACAAGTGGGTATTTGATCACACAACCACTAATAACTCCCCATCCCCGAATAGTACAAAAAGATCCGGTCATAACACGTCATGACACGAGATTTAAGAGCAGGTGATCAGCCCACTCCCAAGTCCATGTCTATACAAGTACAAGTAACAAATCGAGTCATGTACCAATATACCAAGTAATCCGGGAACAACATCTCATGACAGGATCTGACATATACTAGTCCGTGAAATATCGTGTCTGGAAATCAAGTAAGACACTACGACTGAATCGGATATAGTAGATATCAAGACAATGAAAACTATCAGTGAATGTACTCGCCTGTGGTCCTGAGCTAGTAGATGAACATATGCTCAGAGTGATCACAGACCTAAAATAAGATACTATGAGTCAAACAGGGCTAAATACTGAAAAAGAAAGCTAATACAAGCCATGAATGCAAGTCTAAGTCAAAACTAGGTCAATCTAGGTCAAACTGAGTCATACTAGGACATACTGGTTCATACTAGGTCATACTAGGTCACTGGGAGTCAATCCAAGTCAAACTAGGTCAATCTGGTTCAAGGGTTGACTTACAGTTGACTTTTGGTCAAAAAGTCAACTCTGGTCAACACTGAGTCAACCCTGGGTCAACCCTAGGTCAAACAAGTCAAATGTTGACTAACAGTTGATTTTTAGTCAACTGGTCAACTCTGGGTTGGTTTCGGTCAAATCGGGTCGCTTAAAGGCTAAGTTTAACTCTCGGTTGACTTTTGTTGACTTTTGGTCAAAAAGGTCAACCGACGTCAAAACTAGTCTTAGAGTACCATATTTGATCATTACCAACCACGGGAATCAAGTTCTAACTCTATCTTAGGCTTCTAACACAAATACCCTATTCCTAGGCAAAACTAGCATTTATCCTTCTAAGGTAAATCCCGATACCTTACCCAAACCCAAGGAAGCCCCGCAAATACCCATGGTACTAGCCTAGGCTCCTTAGGGTAGCTAGATATCAACCCAACTAAGGTTTACCTACCAAGAAATTTGGGTATCCTAGGTATCTAGGCCATGTTATGATACGGGGTATAGATTTACCTTATTACCTACTCTATCTCATGAATTTACCCTTTTCTCTACCACACTCATCTACACCACTCACTCCCATGATACACCACCCTCTAATAGTCTCTCCTATAGGTTTCCTACTAGTTTAGCTATAGGATATACTATAGGATACTAGTTTCCCTCATAAACCCTCACATACACACTCACAAGCTCACAACTACACACACACACATAGGTAATTATGTGAGGAATGATATGGGGTCAAAATGGACTGAATTTTAGGGACTTTGTGGACTGATTTGTGGGGGTTTGTAGGGCTGCCATTTATAGTGTTATAGGGCTGAAATGAATGGGTTTTAAGGGGACATGTTGGGGCTGTTTTGTGGGGTTAAATGAGGCTGAATTTGTGGGCAATAAGGACAGCCTTCTAGGTTGTTTTGGTGGTGGTGTTAAGGGGTAAATTCAGGTATACATAGGGACTGAAATATGGAGATTTTGTGGTGGTGTTATAGGCTAAAACAGGACAGCCAAGTGCTGAAATTTGAGGACTGTTTTGGGGTAATATGTGGGCTGAAATGTAGGTAATATAGGGACTGAAATAGGTGATTATCTGGACTGAAAGTAAGGCTAAGGGACTGCCAATGAATGGCTAATAAGGACAGCCATGGAGGCTTGTTAGGGGCCAGGTTTTGTGGGGTTTATAGGACTATTGTGTGGCAATGACAATCCCTTCTAGGGGCTGTCCAGATTTGGGAAAATCTGTCCTTCCCCTCCACTCTACTCTCTATGCAAACACACACTAAAGTCAATCTATCACCACTCTCCATCTCCTAATCTCTCACTCTCTCTCTAACATGTTTTTTCCTTTCTCTAACAAATCCACAAACACCACCATTACTAACAAACACACACACAACCATGGCCTTCCCATGGCCGAACCTGGCTGTCCTTTCCCTACACCAACAACATCCCACCACACTATATATATACCACTATATATAAGCTATATATATATATATATATATATATATATATATATATATATATATATATATATATATATATATATATATATACACATATATATATATGTATATATAAAGAATGATATATATATAACCTTATATATATACAAATAAATTATAGGAATGATACATTAAGAGAAACCATTCTAAATACAAGCAAAAATCTGGAATAAATGTAGAACATACCAAAAATAAATGCACAAACATATTCATGTGTCCAAATAGGGGGTTTCTCCACTTGGATACGATCCTACATATTGGACACCCCTAAAAATATCCAAAAGGACACAAAATGGTCTCTAAAGGGGACACAACCATGGGACACATTCCTATGGGTTCCTAACCATTCTACATGAGAGGGAAAACTAATTTGGAGAAGGGATTACCTAGTTTTGGAGAAGGAACAATGGTGAGCTTTCAAAAGTGGAAGGAACCTTTGGAGAAGAAGAAGAAGAAGTGGATGAGAATAAAAGGAAATGATTTTCTCTCTCCTACCCACCTCTACACAATGTGGCCAGCCAAGTATAGTCCAAAACCCCCTTTTTACTAATTATAAGTTTGCCCTCCAATTATTTTATTAGCTAAAATATTGGAAAGGGTTAAGTCGGGGGTAGTTTAGTAAAACCGAAACCACTAATCTCTAACTAATACTAACTAAAAAATAATTAGTCTAGTCTCTAACCAAAATATCTAACATGTGGGCCATGGCTAACTAGTGTGTGGGCTCGCTAAGGTCAAAACTATCCCGGGTCCCTGAAACAAGTCAAAACAAGTCGGAATGAGTTGAAATTCGAACCCGATTCAAATATCCCCAAAATAATACAAATAATAAATAAATAATTCCAAAGTAATTTTTAAAGTGGAAAATTATGAAAATACCCCTGATTCTGGAAACTGGGGGTGACAAATCTATCCACCTTAAAAAATTTCGTCCTCGAAATTAAAACCAAACAGTAGTAAAATTTCAAATTCACAAGTCATGGCTAAAAATTTAAAATGATTAAAACCCCAAAAATCGAAGCAGGAATTAAATGACTAAATTTATAAAATTTAAAGTTACTCTCAAATATAAGTCTATTCACCTTAAAAAATTTCATCTAAAAACTTAAAACAAAGTAAACACACAAAACAAAAAAAATCATGCAATTTGATAATCGTATGCGTCTGTCCAATAATCATGATACTCAGAATCTCTGTCATGCCAGTGAGCAAGGCTACGATAATCACAGAGTCCTCAACTACGGTACATACCTCTAGAATCATGGTATTTAAAATTTTTGCATTGCCGCTAGCTTGGCAGCAAAAACCTTAAATTCCCACACCCGAGAGATACGTCCATAGTCCGACTATATGTCCTCACTCTGCCTGCTAGCATGACCCAAGAGGATTCTAAATCTCATAATCGAGACGACCTATCCCATACGACTTATCTCAGAAAATATCATATTACAAGAACAAAATTTCATCCAACGATCAAGGAACAGATAGAATCGAAGTTCAAGACGGTTTACGAGGAAGCAATGCGGAAATGAGATCGAAAGATTGGAACCTGCTATCTGCTCTGCTATTGCCTGAGTGGGCTCAACTGTCGTGGCGAACGCATGCCCCTGTTGGCCTCCTCTAGCCTGCCGTACTCTATCCTAGCCCGCCTGTCTGGCTGCACGGGCAGCACAGTCCCTCATCTGAAGATCTGGAGCTCCACAGAACAGATAAACTCCCAGTCTCAATCTACAGACCTCCCCGGTGTGCCTCATCTTCTTGCAGAAGGCACACTGGATGGCCTGCCTCTGGCCCTGTCCCTGGTGCTGCTGGACACGCACCGGTGCCTGCTGGGACTGCAACTGAGGCTGCTGCTGCTGAAACTGCCTCTGCTGGAAGTGTGGGCGCTTCGCTCGCCCTACACTCGAACTAGCTCCAAGAGCGTCGCTGCTCCTCTTCGGTCTGAGGCCGAAGTCCTTCTCTGTAATCTGAGCCTCCATAAGGATCTGCTCGAAGGTCGCGTCTCGTCGCCCAGATGTACGAGTGCGCACTGCATGAATGAGACCCCTCCTGAACTTTCGGGCCTTGCACCCCTCATCCTGAACCAAACTGGGTGCAAACCTGCTCAAGCGGAAGAACTCTGCTGCGTACTCGTCCACCGACGAGTTCCCCTGCACCAGACTGGCAAACTGCCCCTCCAAAGCTGACACAGCTACGTCCGGGTAGAACTTCTCCTTAAAGAGTTTTCTGAAGTCCTTCCAAGACAATCCCCTCACTGACGCACGTGGATCCGTACGGTACCAAGTCAGCGCTATATCGAAGAACTGGCTCGCTGCAAACGTCACCCACAGACCTCTCGGGACCTCTGCCAACTCCAGACTCTGCTGGACATCCTCTAGCCAGTCGTCCGCATATAGGATACCCTCGGTACCCTTGAACTTCCGCGGGTTCATCTTTCTGAAGTGGAGGTGTGTACCGGGCCTCCCCTGACCCTGCTGCTGTGCTGGTGCTCCCTGAACTGTAGCCGGTGCACCTCTCTCTACTGCTGCCATAGCTAACTGATGTGAGTTCTCCATCGTCTGTTACAGCACCTCTGTCTGACGGTGCTGTGCCTCTGCCTGTGCTCTCTGCGTCTGCAACATCTGCTGCAGAAGGGCCATCATCCCCTGGGTGTCTGTCGGTAGCTGAGGCGACGGTGGGAGAATGTCTGGAATGACCATGGACGATCTCGCTGCTGGAGGTGGAAGACCTTCTGAAACCGTCGCTGCCGCTCCCGCCTGAAGGGAAGGGACTGATGTGGCAGCTCCCTGAACTGCAGCTCCCTCTGCTGAAGGTGGAAGACCTCCAGGAACTACCGCTGCTACTCCTGCCTGAAAGGCAGGAACTGAGACTGCTGCCCTCTCGACTGCTGCTCCCGTAGTCGGAGGTGGAAGGCCTCCCGGATCTAACCTCTCTGGAACTGTACTCGGCCCTGCTGCCTGAGAACGAGTCACCGTCATCCTGAAGATGAATTGAACCCAAGAGATCAATATGGCACAAGATAAGATATTATCAAAGGAGGACAATTGAATTCAAATGCAAGAAGAGTTGTCATGGTAATCAAAAGATCAGAATTTTCCTAAAATGTGATTGAGTAACTCCTACCATACCCTAGATCCTACGTCCTAGTCGCAGGCTCGTAATTAGCACTCTAAGTCGAGCACCATTACGAGATCGCACTAATTGCGACTCTAACCTGCATGGGCCACCACAAAAATGTGTCACGACCCGCACCCTGAAGAGGGGCACGAGTACGTGGTTACGTCCAACCTACGCCGCAGTATCGGCGGTAGAACGCTGTATATAGGGTCTGTAAATACTACGACTAAAACAGATAAATATACCTGTACAGTATATATACTCCGAATGAAGGTGACATAGCAATACAGTCTCAATCAAATATATCAAACTAAGGTAGATAGCACGAAAAGGAAAATACGATAGATAAACCAGAAAATGAGTCCAAGATCCACAAGTCAAAGCTATACACAAAATATCCAGAGTCTCAGATAGTATAAGTATAAGATACTACAACAGAATGCACTAGCTGGCTCGCAGGCTAGGCAACCCTAACTAAACTAGGCTACTCGGGGTGAGCGAAGTCTAGTGGCTCTACCACTAAGCCACTGTCTAAGTCAAGCCCATCAGTCTCTATCCCGTAGTAAGTCGGGCAATCAGCCTCTAAATCATCTGTAAAATTTGTCAACGTATCCTGTCAGGAAAATAAGCAAGTACAAAACACCAACAGCAGTTCCATATGAATTGACAAATACTATAAGAGACAGTAATAATGAAATACAAGACAAAGAATATAGGCGACTTGGGAACCATTTGAAAGCCGAGTTACAACCCTTAAACCAAACAAGGACCGGGGTTGTAACCCTTCTTTCAAACAGAACCTAGTCCCATCATCATGGTACAGTATAAAAGGCAGGTAGAGCATATAAGAAATGAATCATAGCATGGTGAAAGTAGAGTAAGTAAAGGTGAACTGGAATATAAGATATGACAACAATGTAAAAAGGTGATTTGAACTATTAGGGCGACTTGGGAACTATTCGAAAAGCCGAGTTACAACCCCTAACCAAACAAGGACTGGGGCTGTAACCCTTCTTCCGAAAAGAACTTAGTCACCACAGATAATAAATGTAAAAGGTGCCTTGAATTATTAGTGCGTCATGTGATTGGTTTGGGAAACATGTTCAAGCTTTCCATCTGACTGGCTACGAACAAATAACAAGTGTGAAACAACAAGTATGAAGATAAGACCGATCACCATGGAAAGTTGTGAACAAGTAGCTATAAACAAGTGTCGAGTACAAGTGTGAAGCAACAAGTGGGTATTTGATCACACGACCACTAATAACTTCCCATCCCCGAATAGTACAAAAAGATCCGGTCATAACACGTCATGACACGAGATTTAAGAGCAGGTGATCAGCCCACTACCAAGTCCATGTCTATACAAGTACAAGTAACAAATCGAGTCATGTACCAATATACCAAGTAATCTGGGAACAACATCTCATGACAGGATCCGACATATACTAGTCCGTGAAATATCGTGTCTGGAAATCAAGTAAGACACTACGACTGAATCAGATATAGTAGATATCAAGACAATGAAAACTATCAGTGAATGTACTCGCCTGTGGTCCTGAGCTGGTAGATGAACAGATGCTCAGAGTGATCACAAACCTAAAATAAGATACTATGAGTCAAACAGGGCTAAATACTGAAAAAGGAAGCTAATACAAGCCATGAATGCAAGTCTAAGTCAAAAATAGGTCAATCTAGGTCAAACTGAGTCATACTAGGACATACTGGTTCATACTAGGTCATACTAGGTCACTGGGAGTCAATCCAAGTCAAACTAGGTTAATCTGATTCAAGGGTTGACTTACAGTTGACTTTTGGTCAAAAGTCAACTGGTCAACTCTGGTCAACACCGAGTCAACCCTGGGTCAACCCTAGGTCAAACAAGTCAAATGTTGACTAACAGTTGATTTTCAGTCAACTGGTCAACTCTGGGTTAGTTTCGGTCAAATCGGGTCGCTTAAAGGCTAAGTTTGACTCTTGGTTGACTTTTGTTGACTTTTGGTCAAAAAGGTCAACCGACGTCAAAACTAGTCTTAGAGTACCATATTTGATCATTACCAACCATGGGAATCAAGTTCTAACTCTATCTTAGGCTTCTAACACAAATACCCTATTCCTAGGCAAAACTAGCATTTACCCTTCTAAGGTAAATCCCGATACCTTACCCAAACCCAAGGAAACCCCGCAAATACCCATGGTACTAGCCTAGGCTCCTTAGGGTAGCTAGATATCAACCCATCTAAGGTTTACCTACCAAGAAATTTGGGTATCCTAGGTATCTAGGCCATGTTATGATACGGGATATAGATTTACCTTATTACCTACTCTATCTCATGAATTTACCCTTTTCTCTACCACACTCATCTACACCACTCACTCCCATGATACACCACCCTCTAATAGTCTCTCCTATAGGTTTCCTACTAGTTTAGCTATAGGATATACTATAGGATACTAGTTTCCTTCATAAACCCTCACACACACACTCACAAGCTCACAACTACACACACACACATAGGTAATTATGTGAGGAATGATATGGGGTCAAAATGGACTGAATTTTGGGGACTTTGTGGACTGATTTGTGGGGGTTTGTAGGGCTGCCATTTATGGTGTTATAGGGCTGAAATGAATGGGTTTTAAGGGGACATGTTGGGGCTGTTTTGTGGGGTTAAATGAGGCTGAATTTGTGGGCAATAAGGACAGCCATCTAGGTTGTTTTGGTGGTGGTGTTAAGGGGTAAATTCAGGTATACATAGGGACTGAAATATGGAGATTTTGTGGTGGTGTTATAGGCTAAAACAGGGCAGCCAAGTGCTAAAATTTGAGGACTGTTTTGGGGTAATATGTGGGCTGAAATGTAGGTAATATAGGGACTGAAATAGGTGATTATCTGGACTGAAAGTAAGGCTAAGGGACTGCCAATGAATGGCTAATAAGGACAGCCATGGAGGCTTGTTAGGGGCCAGGTTTTGTGGGTGTTTATAGGACTGTTGTGTGGCAATGACAATCCCTTCTAGGGGCTGTCAAGATTTGGAAAAATCTGTCCTCCCCCTCCACTCTACTCTCTATGCAAACACACACTAAAGTCAATCTATCACCACTCTCCATCTCCTAATCTCTCACTCTCTCTCTCTAACATGTTTTTTCCTTTCTCTAACAAATCCACAAACACTACCATTACTAACAAACACACACACACAACCATGGCCTTCCCATGGCCGAACCTGGCTATCCTTTCCCTACACCAACAACATCCCACCACACTATATATATACCACTATATATAAGCCATATATATATATATATATATATATATATATATATATATATATATATATATATATATGTATATATAAAGAATGATATATATATATAACCTTATATATATACAAATAAATTATAGGAATGATACATTAAGAGAAACCAAGCAAAAATCTGGAATAAATATAGAACATACCAAAAATAAATGCACAAACATATTCATGTGTCCAAATAGGGGGTTTCTCCACTTGGACACGATCCTACATATTGGACACCCCTAAAAATATCCAAAAGGACACAAAATGGTCTCTAAAGGGGACACAACCATGGGACACATTCCTATGGGTTCCTAACCATTCTACATGAGAGGGAAAACTAATTTGGAGAAGGGATTACCTAGTTTTGGAGAAGGAACAATGGTGAGCTTTCAAAAGTGGGAGGAACCTTTGGAGAAGAAGAAGAAGAAGTGGATGAGAATAAAAGGAAATGATTTTCTCTCTCCTACCCACCCCTACACAATGTGGCCAGCCAAGTATAGTCCAAAACCCCCTTTTTACTAATTACAAGTTTGCCCTCCAATTGTTTTATTAGCTAAAATATTGGAAAGGGTTAAGTCGGGGGTAGTTTAGTCAAACCGAAACCACTAATCTCTAACTAATACTAACTAAAAAATAATTAGTCTAGTCTCTAACCAAAATATCTAACATGTGGGCCATGGCTAACTAGTGTGTGGGCCCGCTAAGGTCAAAACTATCCCGTGTCCCTGAAGCAAGTCAAAACAAGTCGGAATGAGTTGAAATTCGAACCCGATTCAAATATCCCCAAAATAATACAAATAATAAATAAATAATTCCAAAATAATTTTTAAAGTAGAAAATTACGAAAATACTCCTGATTGTGGAAACTGGGGGTGACAATATCCACAAGACCATGCTTGTCAATTTTCCATCATTGATCTTGTATGGGATCGAACCAATCAACTTTGAACAACAGGATCTTGGCAGGCTCTATGCCATAGTTGTACGTCAATTCCACGATCTCCCGTAAGATGCCATAAAAATTATTGCCTGGAGTGACATCTTCGTAGTTTGTAGATTTGATACACAAGCAACTATTTTTTGTGGAATTAAGATCCAGGAAGCTATCTCTAATGAGAGCATTTGTTGACTTGAACTTAAATCCATTCACGCAATAACTTGGCCATATTTTGACGGCATAAATTGGTCCCTTGGCAAGAGTTCTAATAGATTCATTCTCAAAGATGACGTCCGGACGATCGACCTAAACACGAGAAGATACAAAATTAAGTTTAATGTTATGTTATTTCTTGTGCAGTTGTGAATGGAGGAAGATTCTAACTAGCTTCTTACGTACATATGCAGTCAACCATGACGAGAAATGAAGTCTCATTTCTTCTTCTACTTCTTCATCTGCAATGTATGGTCTACTTGACCTCACCTCATCATTAAATTTGCTGAAAACCAATAAATATCGGGATATACTCGTTAAATTATAATAACGTAATCAACAAATAGATGACTTGAACGTTGAAGATTTTCACTTACCACTCTAGCTTTTCCACTTCATCCTCCTCGCAGTTGAGTAATATATATAACTGGGTAGCCTTTAGTTCCTCATCATTCAAATATCTCTTTTTCAGTTTTCCAGAAGGCTTTCCAAGAGCATTGAAGACTTTCAATAATGCATCATTATATTCTATATCTCCATCGTCGTTCCTCGGAGCTCTTGTTCTATTTGTAGCAATATGAGGCTTGAAATACATTGAACAAAAGTTTGTAATCTCCTCAAGGACATAAGCTTCACAAATAGAACCCTCGACCCGTGCCTTATTTTTCACCTTCCTCTTCAGGTGGTTTAGATGGCGCTCGAACTGGTATATCCACCGATAACCGACGGGCCCACCAACACGTACCTCATATGAAAGATGAATTAGCAAATGCTCCATAGAGTCGAAGAATCCATGAGGGAACACCCTCTCAAGCTTACACAATGTTACTGTAATGTCCTTCTCCTGTTTTTCAAGCCGATCGACGAGTAACTTAGTAGAACAAAGATCTCTGAAGAATATGCTAAGCTCTGTCAGTGGATCCCAAACGACCTGAGGTAAGAATTTTCGAAATGCAATCGGGATTAACCTCTCCATAAAAACGTGACAGTCGTGGCTCTTCATACCCTGTAGTTTGTTCTCCTTCGGATCAACACATCTTCTCAAATTCGATACGTACCCGTCTGAAAATTTTAGTCCCTGGATCCACCTACAAAGTTTACCTTTGTCCTCCTTGTCTAGTGAGAAAATGGCCTTGGGCTGCTTATACTTCCCACTGCCTTCCTTTATCAAATGCAACTCTGGACGTCTGCATATTTCTTGTAAGTCCAACCTGGCCTTGGGATTGTCTTTCGTCTTCCTCTTACGTCCATCACAGTATTTATATTATTGTCAAATACATTCTTCTCGATATGCATGACATCCAGGTTATGTCTGAGCAGATGGTCACTCCAATATGGTAGGTCCCATAATATACTCCTCTTCGTCCAGTTGTGAGCGCGGCCAAATCCATCACATTTGTACCCCGCTGTAGGCTCTTCAATAGTACTTGACAATTCTTTAACTTTCTCCCATATCGTGTCCCCGAACCACCGTGGCGGTGGACTGGACTTCTCTACCACGCCAGCACGAAAAGCATTCCTGTTCCTCCGGTATGGATGATCCTTTGGCAGGAACTGTCGATGACAATAAAAAAGTACGGTTTTTCTTCGTGTTTCAAACGGAAAGCCTTAGTGCGATCCATGCAATACGGACATGCGAGACGACCATGGGTGCTCCAACCCGATAACATTCCATAGGCCGAGAAATCATTGATGGTCCACATTAGTGCAACCCTCATATGAAAGTTCTGCTTTCTGGAAACATCATATGTGGTTGCACCTACTTCCCACAACTGATTCCGCTCATCTACCAAGGGCTGTAAATACACATCGATGTTCCTCTTCGGGTTCTTCGGACCTGGAATAATAATAGTTAGGAACATGTAAGGAGTCTTTATACACATCCAATGCGGAAAGTTGTACGGAGTAACAATCACAGGCCAACAAGAATATTGTGAGCCCGAAAGTCCAAATGGGATAAAACCGTCGGAGGAAAGCCCCAATCTGACATTACGCGGCTTCGAAGCAAAATTGGGATACACTCGATCAAAGTGGTTCCATGCTTCCCCGTCGGATGAATGATCCAGTACTCCATCTATTTGTTCCCGCTTGTGCCAACTCAAATTATCCGTTGCCATAAATAACCTCTGCAACCGCGGCGTCAAAGGCAAATAGTGCATCGAATCTGTTGGCTTGCGTGCACCAGAAGTCCTTGTTGTACTAGTTGCCTTGAAGCGATCGACACCACAAAATCTGCAGGCATCTTCATCCTTGTCGTCCTTATAGTACAACATACATCCGTTGCGACATGCATCAATTTTTTTATACCCCATCCAGAGCGATCTCACCATTCTCTTGGATCGGTAGAAGTCTTTAGGTAACTTGCCACCCTCCGGCAATATATCTTTAATTAACTCCAGTATTCAGTTGTAGCATTCTTGAGACATGTTAAAATCTGATTTTATGCTCAACAATCTTGTAATCACCTCCAACGGTGAATGGTCATCACAACCAGGATATAAAGGAGTCCTTGCATTCTCCAGCAACTCCATAAACTTTTCAGCATCGGCATTCGGTGCCTCCTCAGCTGCATATTGATTGTTCGGATCGAAACTAGATCCCGCAGCATCAAAAACCATGTTCATCCGTCCTTGGTCGTAATCAGCATGCTCGTGGACATCTACATAAGGCTCCACATAAGGCTCCGGCTCGGAGGCTAAAGGCACAAGTTCTCCGTGTGCGGTCCACAGATAATAATTTGGCATGAAACCCCTCAAATACAAATGATATGTCACATCCACTTCCGAATGATATTTTAAGTTGCGACATCTCACACATGGATACTTAAATTTTGTACGGTCCATGTACTGAGGGAACGCCTTGGCAAACTGCAGGAACTGTTGCACACCCTGTATAAATTTATCCCGTACACCGCACGTGTCATCAGGATGATGATTGTACATCCACAAACGGTTCCGCCGATAGTAATTCATATCTATTTTAAGATAATTCTGCAAAGATTGACACAGATAATAATTTATCAGAATGACAATTGTACATCCACAAACGGTTCCGCAGATCGTAATTCATATCCATTTTAAGATAATTACTGCAGAAAGTGAAGACCGACATGAACTGACGCACGAAAGTGACGATTGTATGACCACAAGTTTTATGTTCTTCAACGATATATTTCACATGCATAATTGCCAAGTATGAGAACGGATGGCTTAGAACACAACCCAAAATTTATTCTAGCATACATTAGTGTGAATCATCTATGTTCTGTACATATGGTGTAGTATATATTCTTATCTAATATAGTATCTGAAGGATGTAACAGAATCAATAAGATGAACACACAAAATATAATACTAAGACATTATCTGCTACTAAAAGATGTAGTGATAGGTTGTCGTATCATCATTGCCGAGTGATGGGGGTCGGAGGACAGTCAACTTTATCTACGGTTATATAGTTTCTGCCTCGCCAGTCGAATGGCTGCAGGGACTATGTCCTGATCACGATGTCGTACCGTAGATTAATACAAATTCCTTATAGCAAATGTCGTACATAGATTTCTGTCTCGCCAGTCGAATGGCAGATAAAAAGGTTATATTCCATTTTTTGTCAAGTGTGAGAACGGATGGCTCAGAACACAACCCAAAATTTATTCTAGCATATATTAGTGTGAATCATCAATGTTCTGTACATATGGTGTAGTATATGTTCTTATCGAATATAGTATCTGAAGGATGTAACAGAATCAATAATATGAACACACAAAATGTAATACTAAGACATTATCTACTACTAAAAGATGTAGTGATAGGTTGTTGTATCATCATTGCCGAGAGATGGGGTCGGAGGACAGTCAACTTTATCTACGGCTACATAGTTTCTGCCTCGCCAGTCGAATGGCTGCAGGGACTATGTCCTGATCACGATGTCGTACCGTAGATTAATACAAAGTCCTTATAGCAAATGTCGTACATAGATTTCTACCTCGCCAGTCGAATGGCTGTAGGGACAGTGTCTGACTTGGTGTATCTCACCATTTTCCTAAAATGCCTGACATTCAAACTCAGAAAACAGTTGCTAAGTGATATCACTGTTCAGTTAAGCCTATTCTCAGGTTAATCCTTATTCCAATATCATTTTCCAATATGAATTTATCTAAGTCCATATCAATAGACAAATTTCCTTTGGGTAACATGAACTAGCCAAGCAATCATACCTAGGTATCCAGTCTCTCATACAGACCTACCTGTCTGCCTTTAACATAAATTATACAAATCAAACTAGTCTTAAACACTGGTACCAACTGCCTGAACATGACAGTCCCTAATTTGTACTGGATTTATCCTACCTCTGAGTGTGCAAAGCACCTGAGTGCCCCTCCTAAAAACCAAAGAAATGTGGAATCATCCAAGAGGAAGAAAAAGAAAGTTGGGCAACATAGTCCATGCTTTCTTTCTTTCTTCCTTTCTTTCTTGCCACTAAGAAATGATGGAAACTTGATGGCATTGGAGACAAAGACATGGGCAAAATGCCAGGTTGGTGCGCATGTGACATGAGTGGGGGATGCTTGGTGGGGGGAAAGAAAAAGAAGGAGCCACTCCTTGTGGGTTGTGGTCACACACACTACACTAGCAAATGTGGATGGATATCATACATAAATTTGCAACATTATCTCCACTGTTCTGAAACCAACCAACCAACCAGTATTTGCCTGTTACTGTGAACCTCTTCATAACAAGCTAATTATGAGACAAGACATCAATCACCAACAATACATCAATCCCCAATAAAATATGTGTTGGGTCATTCTGAGATCAGAAAATTACATAAATATAGTATTGAGTTTCATTAAAATTGCTCCCAAAGTAAAGAAGTTCTGAAAATTATCATGAAATACACAAAACGCTCTTTTAAAGAACATTTTTCATAGAAGTTACATCAGAGCAAAGAAGTTCTAGAAATTATCATGAGAACCCTAATTTTTTTCCAGTATCAGTAAATAGGACTCGAACCCTAAATTGGATATACTAACATTTTTTCCAGTATCAGTAAATAGGGCTCGAACCCTAAATTGGAATTCTAATCCAAGCAAAACATCAAATTGACAGTTTATATGCCCAAAAAACTCCCAGTATCAGTATAGCTGTCATACTGTGAGTCTCGTATCCACACAGTAGGATACGACGTGTCCAAACCAACAAAATAGGTGTCACACTGCTGCTCGTGCGGCGAGTCTACGCTCTTGTGGACACGAACTAGAAGCGAGAGAGAGAGAGAGCTAGAAGACGAGGAGAAACTGGGAAGCGCGGACAGGGGAGAGTGTGTGTGTGTGTGAGAGAGAGAGAAAGAGAAATGGGGGAGCTACCTGAGGAGGAGGAGGTGGAGGAGGCCGGAGGAGGGAGATCGCTGGAGGAGCGCCGCGGAGGAGGAGGCCGGAGGAGGGAAATCGGCGGAGGAGCGCGCGCGCAAAAAATTGGGGGGGAGGGAATTTGTGAATGATCGAAAAGGAAACCCTCGTAGCCTATATGAAACATTTAGCGACGTCCGAAATGGACGTCGCTAAACGTCGCTGATATTTAATAAACGGCGATGCCGCTTAATGTACGTCGCTGCACGTCGCTACATCAGCGACGTGTACCGACGAACTTGAGACGCAGGTTCCCAGTTAACAAATTGTAGTCGCTAGACGTCGCTATTTGTCGCTGTTGGCGATAAACAGCGACGTCTTAGTTAAACGTTGCTAAACCCCCAAAAATTAGCGACGTTTTGTCTTGGAGTCGCTAAATACGTCGTTGATATGACTTATTTTGGTAGTGGCACTTTGCCTAGAATCTCTACCCCGCCAGTATATATCTGACTGCAGTGGACTTTTGGCTCCGTGACTCAAATAACAATATGTCACCGAATAATCTGTCAATCTTATCCATTTTTCAACAATCATTGACGAAGCAACCCAAGAGATCAAGGTATGAAGAATATGACAAGTCTCGACAGGACTCGAAAACCTATGATTGTCTGAAATCACTTCAACCTAAAGTTCCTCCCTCGCCAGTGCGCTACTGGCTGCAGTGAACCCCCAGTCTCCATAATCCAGCTAATGGCTGCAACGCGCAACTGTCATGCCATAGTAGATCATCGAATAGCCTCTCGACTTTATCCCCAGGAATTTCAAAAGAGTTTCAAGGAATTCAAAATGAGTTTCGATAGTCCAAGTCACAAAAATGGTGAAGTTACCTGACTGTTAGAATACAAGGATTTATTAGGTACTAAGAGACGACAAGGGATCCCATCGGTGAGTACAAAAGGGCAACCAGGGACATTTAAAATTTCAGACGGGGCAAAGTTTCAAATTATGACGGAATATCAACTGATATGTGGAATGGTAACAAGATTCCATATATGGAACGTTATCCAGAAAGGATAACAGAGTCTCGAAGGATGAACTGAGGCAAGGTATTAGATAGGAGGCAAGTTTCAAAATAAGAAATAAAATCCCGTACTGGAAGCAAGGTTCAACAACATCTCAATTAACAACGAAACCTCAGACAAAATTTCGAAGGAAAAATAACCTCCCGTAGGATACAAGGTCTCAATTAGAGAACTAATATCAACAAGGTCGTGATTAGAAAATAAAATCTCGACTAGAAAATCTTGACGATAAAACAAAGTTTAGAATAGTGACTAGAAAACAGGTTCTAATAGGAGACAAGGTATTGGATTGTAAACATGAAATAAGCGAATCTCAATAGCAACAAAATCGTAAATAGAGAACAAGTCCCGAATAAAGTGAAGAATATGAAATAGAATCTCAAACAGGCATCAATAGAAGCGAAGGTTCAAACAAGATTTCAGAATGATATTTCAAGTAGGAATAATTCTGGAATAGTACAAGTTCGATTAGCGAACAGAATATCAATAAACGAGTAGGAACAAGTATTCGTGAAACAAGCAAAATCTTGGATAGGAGACAAGATCAAAACAAAAACAGTGGACCAACAACTCTCGACTAGAAAATCAAAGTCATGAATGAGGAAACAAGTCTCGAATAGGAAACAAAATCTTCAGAACCCTCAATGGTATTTGCAACAATGTCTGCATAGGATGGAGCTTTAAACAAGTTTCGAATGAAGGACAGGATTTCGAAATAAATTCTCGAGAAACGATTAAATATCAATTAACACAAAGTTTAATAAAGAAACAAAATTTGCAAATAGGAGCCATCACTAGGAAACAAGGTCAGAATGATGAATATGCAAACGGTCTCGATTAATAGATTTCAAACAAATATCAAATTGTGGATCTGAAACAAGTTTACCGAAATAGGAAATAATATCTCGAAGTAAGTTTCGACATCAACCAAGGTTTCAAACAAGAAGTTTCAAGAAATAATCTAGGTGCAAAGAGGATTCTAAAGAGAGACTGGATTGCTGTCACGACCCGCACCCACTGTGAGGGTACGAGAACGTAACAACGCCCAGCCTATGCCACAGAGTCGGCGGTAGAACGCTGTCCTAGGTCTCAATGCATCTAACAGTATAAGGCTAAACAGTTTATACTCCCCGAGTGGGGGTGACATAGCAGAAAATAACTCAATCACAACTAAGGAAGAAGAAGTACGATATGATAAAGAACTCAAGGAAAATACAGATGATCAAATAGTCTAAGATAACATCTCAGCAGATATACAGAGTACAAGATCTCAGCTACAGAATATGAAAGAATAAACAACCCAGATCTCAAGGACAGAAATAAAGTCTAACTACTAGTCTCAAGACAACATAAGTAAGATAAAGCCTAACTAAGCTAGTCAAGGTAGTAAGGTAAAGTCGTCAGCTAGAGATGTCATGCAGAAGGTATCCACACAGGCCTCCTCCTCGTCCTCTGTAATATTTTAACAGGTCCAGTCAGGACAGGAGCGAGCACAATACATCTCAACAGTTCATAGCAGGTTAAAAAATATAATCATGCAGTAAAGTAAGATATAGATACTGAAGAAATGCAGTATGTAAACAGAGAGAGAACTGTAATAGAAATATCTACTATAAGTAAAGAACTAACAGTGGCTAGTGAGTCAGAGTATAATATAGACATATAAATGGCATAGGAGATTCTGATGCTACACTATAGAAAGATTCTGATGCTACACTACTTGGATAGTATTCACATGTCTATTTCTACTCTTCCGTACCCCCAATCAGTACACAAAGATCCAACCAGGTTATGTTATGATTCCATGTAACAGCTCCCGAAGGGTGGTACATAGTAGTCCCATAAATGGGATTGTGGAAAATCCAATAAATGGAATAAGGATTCCAGAAAACTCTGTGATCATAAGAGTATATGTCACAAGTGATCAAAGAACCAAAGAAGCATAGTGATACGCCATGTAAGTGAAACGCACAGAACATAGAGTACCCGATGCTCCCTGAAGGGATAATATCTCAAGAAGGGATCCATATAATACTAATCCGTGTGACCAACGTGACAGTATCAAGTAAAGTAATTTAATGTAGGAAAATAATTCTAAGCAGGATATAAAATGATCAGAGAATGTACTCGCCTGGTATCTGAGTGTCCAATATAAAAGTACTGTCCGAGGAGTGGTGTCTGGCTCCTAATCAGAACAGCACAAGTCACAACAAGTCTAAAATGGTAAAATGAAGCTCTACTATGCACTCTACATGAGTCTAGGTCAATCTTGGTCAAGGTCAACTCTTGGTCAACTATGGTCAGCCCTAGAAGTCAAACTTGGTCAACTATGGTCAAACTAGGTCTAACAATTCTAAACTAGGTCAAACAAGTCATTCTAGGCTAATCAAGTCTATACTAGTCTAAACTAGGCTAAACTAGCCTATGCTAGCATACCAAGTCCTTACAACTCATACTAGCTAGTATACACCACAACTCAACCTAGTCACTACAAGTCTATACACATAGGGTAGCCATATTCATGGATACATACACATAGTCTACATATATTACACTCACACATACTAGGTTATAGTACAATACATTAGGAACTATCACACACACACACATATATATATATATATATATATATATATATATATATATATATAGGCTCAAACATATACACATATAGGTATACATATATTATATATCTACATTAACTATATGCATATACATTACATATATAGTTATACACATAATATATACTCATGCATATGTATATAGAGAGATGAGACATGGATGTGTGTGCAATGTGTAAAAACTGTGAAAACAGAGAGGGTGAGAGAGTGCCTATGTGATCATGTAAATGTGTGTGTGTGTGATTTCTGATTTGTGTGTGATAATGTGTAGTATTAACTAGAGTGGGTGTCACAGCCATAGGTGTGTGTGAATAGGGTGTGGACTTGTAACCTGTGTGAGTGGGGAATAACAGTGAGCAGTGAGTGAGTGTTAGAGTGAATGGTGAGAGAGTGAAATAGTGTGTATGTAAATGCTTGTGTGTGTGTGTGTGTGTGTAAAATAATGTGTGTAGAGAGGGGGTGATGTGGGAGTGATGTGTATGAATCCTGGAAATAGGAACAACAAAGGAAAGGAAATCAATCACAATATCAGAAAACTGAACCAAATCAGTCTACACATATCCCAACCCATTTTGAAATCAGTTTTTAACCAAAACACACCCAAACTTAACCACAGTTAGATAATATATAAGAGAACCCATTTAGGGACTCTAACCCAAACATTATCAGTATTTAGATTAATCAAATGAGTGTCAAAATCCACATTCAAAAACTGGAAAAAAACAGTAAATGAAGATATGTATCAGATTTTAGGGGTAAAAGAGATTTGATTATCGAAATCAAGTTAAGACATAAAACAAAAGGTTGGTAATAAACATATACATTGTATACGTGTCAACAATATACTGGTGTCCACCCAAGTGGACACAATGTGTCCAAACTGCTGTAAAAACCCAATTGAACCTAGGACACAGTGCAACAGGAAAAACTCATCGTGTACGTGTGCACGCGTGTCGTGCACACGACACAGGACACAATGTGTCTCGAGGTCACTAACTTAGGTAGCCCACCTATAGGACTACACATTAGGCTAGGCAACTCGTGTCCAAGACGTGTCAGTGAGTGATACAAAAACCGTATCAGTGTCGAGTAATCTCGACTGAAACTGTCAGTCCCAACCCGTGCGATGAGGATTACTCCCTCGACACGCCACGTGGGCCCTTGAAACTTGACCCGTGGCGTGTCAGTCACTGCCCCATAGGGTGTGTCGAATCTCGTGTCCAGTGGGCGCGTATCATGTCCAGTGCAGCTCCCGAACAGCAGGACAGCGTGCACAGCCTGCACGCACGCGTGCACCCGCATGTGCGAGTGTCGAATCCGACACGACACGACACAGAGACACCCCCAGTCCAAAATAAATGCATAAGCGACATCAAAATACAAATTCCTATTCATTTAGTTTCTAGAAATTAGATCGAAATGCCCATTGGGGCATTTCATCAAACACTTGAACAAGGACACTGATATGTGTCCAAATAGGACATGAATTAGACTCAAATTCTAGGGTTTCCTATTCCTACAGTTAGGTTAGGCCTAGGACTTCCTAAATATGCAATAAAATTAGAATTTCATGGTGTAGATTGAAAGTTACCTCTATGTATCAAAATCTCCAAAAAGCTCTAAAGAGAGGTGTTCCTCTTGATGGTCAAACTTCTCCAAATTGATTTGAATATGAGAATAACATGTAACAACAGCAAGAACACTTTATTTAAAACCTATTGCAATTTGTTTAAGGAAAAAATGGAGCTAAAATGGAATTTCTAGGGATTTTTGAAGTTGAGAAATTACCTCTTTCTAAAGCTTGTTCTTCCTTAGAGGCTAGCCCTAATTTCTAAGAGGATATTTATAAGGAGGGAATCCCTAGGATGGTTTAAGTGGTTGGACAAATAATGTTAGGGTTAGGGTTGGGCATTTGGCTAATGGGCTTTGGGCTTAGTCATAAAACAATGTCTCAAAAATCACAAGTTTTGACTTGTGATCAAAATCTTTCTATTCTAATCTCTATATTCCTAATTGATTTCACTAACTAGAGTATGGTGAACTTAACTTAACCTAGGGTCTCATATCTAGCCAAGTCCAACTCAACTAGGGGTAGGTCACAAAGTCAAAGCTAGTCAAAGTCAACCTAGTCAACCTACATTCAAACAATTCCAAAATAATTTCTAAAAATTCCCATAAATTCAAATAAATTAAAATCAAATCAAATAACCCCAAAATGACAAAATACCCTCAACTAGAAATGATAAACAAAATACCCTAATCACAAGGCTAGGCTCTAGGTCAACCAGTCTCCAAGGTTACACTATCAAAACACCAAAATTATAAGTCATGATTTAAAATAGTTTTAAAAGATTAAAAATCACTAAAAATTATATCATGATTTAAATATCATTATTAAAAGACTAAAATTACAAAATTTCAAAATTACCCTCTTCTGGAAAACTGGGTGTTACAATCCTATCCACCTTATAAAAATTTCGTCCTCGAAATTAAGATGATCGTACCCCTTCTACGTTTAGCCCCCAGCCATCAAAGTCTCAGAACTTAAATAAAACATACGATTAAAAAAAAGACGGCATACAGGGTCATGGCATACGGTGGTATTGAAGTCTCATCTAGGTATACTAGTTATGCTAACCAAAACAGTCGTAGGGTATCAAAACACACAAGCAATCTAGGGTGCTAAACTAGAAAGATGTAAAATAACAAATCATCAAAACTGTAAGGCTGTCTACCATCCTATATAAAACTGGTACTATTCAAAAATAAAATAAGGATAACCACAAATTTTCTATTAAGGGATACTATTCAAGAAAAAAAAATCATAATCAAAAGAAAAAAAATGAAAGTCAATTGCATTGAAATCCAATCACTATATATATATATATATATATATATATATAAATATATATATATATATATATATATATATATATATATATATATATATATATATATATATATATATAGCGTTAGAGAGGAAAAAGCTAGCATTATGTAAAGGTTATGGGGTTCGTGTGTGTATGGGTGTATGTGGACATGTTCATGTGGTTAGATAGTAGGCATGTGTGTATTGTGAAATATACATGAAAGTATGGGAGGATTTGGGTTTCAAAACAATAGCTATCACGTTACACTACTCATAACATATTGGTTAAACAATCCACAATGCACAACCTATTTACTCATAACGTACATAGCTAACCATATCTATATATATAAAGAGTTAGAGATTTAGTTATATATCTATATACATTATAACATGTATGCCTAAGCTCTCTCTCTCTCTCTCTCTCTCTATATATATATATATATATATATATATATATCTATATATCTATATAATCATAACATAGAGAGAAAAGGTTAGGTTTACATGGCAGTGTATACTAAGTTAGGGTGTGTGTGTCCTTGTACATGGTTATAGTTTAGTATTGAAAGGTTAAACCCAGTTTTAGTTCAGCATTTACATACAAAATCTGAAAATAAACTAACATTTAAAATAATGTAATATTAACATAATGCAGTTTCAGATTTTTGGGATTTGAAACATCACAACCAACTCAATGCTCCCAACACAACCTAACATAATAGAGATAAAACTCTAACATACTACCCATACATTTTTCTATCCATACAGTTCAATATTACATATTAAATCTGAATTTGAACTAAACATTTGAAATCAATGTAAAAAATGTAATTATGTATTCAGTTTTAAGATTTTGGAGAAATTCGAACATCAAACCAACCCAATGTTTATCACAACCTAATATGTAAAAATATGAAACCTAACATTATATCCCTACATACAACAATGTATATACCTCAAAATATTACATTTAAAAATAGCAATTTGAACTAACATTTAAAATCCAGTATTAAGGGTTAATATGCACATAGTCTTAGATTTGACAAATTCAAACACAAAATTCAACCAAGTTTTTTTTTTGAATTGAAACCCTATGTATAGCATACATGTGTAATGATGTAAACATAACTAATAACATGAAATTTATATTTAATTTACGAATTTAAACAGGAAAAAGCAGAGAACCAGTCTCTGATACTGTACTGTATCAGAATATTAGGATTTTGAGAATTTATACATCAACAACATATTAATATGTATTTAGATAGGTTGGTAATCAAAGTGTAGCATGCATACGTATCAGGCAAGGGTCTGCATACTACCTGTAAAGGTTGATCAAACATGACTGAACTCAACACAAAGAGAACTTAACTAAAATAGAAAACTGAACCAAATATAGGCTAAACAAAATGTCAATAATCCTATACAACCATGACCTGTAGATACTAACCAAACCCATATCCCATATGCCAATACCCTCTGCAATCTATCTATGTATATAGACCTCTCAGTCTTAGGTGCAGCTACAACTATACTCAAGGACAGGATCTAGTCATGGGTGCCTCTCTGGGAAGGGTAAGGGAAAATAATAACAATCATGAAGGCTGTAAGGCATACTAACATCCTATATATAAACTGGTTGGTATTATAAATAACAGGGAAATTATCTACAATAGGTTACTATTCTAATACCAATGCTAACTATCATCTCTAGGGTACAGATACTCTACAAGTCGTCATATCATTTCACTATGAAGATCTACCTATGAATAAGCTCCACAAACTAAATATCCCTATTCCTAAGTTATTTACAACAACAGAAGGGTATGATGTTTAAAACCTTCTCAAGATACAACCTGTTAATCATATACGTCTGTCCAAAATTATGTTGTCCAGAGTCTTCATCATGCTAGTGAGCAAGGCTACGATAATCATAGAGTCCTTGACTAAGGTACGTACCTCTAGGTTCATGGTATTTGAAAATTTTTGCATTGCCGTATGCGACGGCGAAAACCTTAAATTCCCATACCCGAGAAATACATCCAAAATCTGACTACATGTCCTCACTATGCTAACTAACACGACCATCGAAGATTCTAGATTCCATAACTGAGGTGACCTAGTCCATATGATTTTCTCAGAAAGAAAGAGAAAGAAAAAAAACAACATAACAAAAGACCAACATAACAAAATTAATTAATCAACAAGGAACAGATGGAACCGGATTTCAAGGTAGTTATAAAAGACAATTTTGGGAATAGAATCAAGAAGAACGGAACTTGCAATAAGATCTCCAATGGTCTGTGCATCCTCGACAGTCCTGACGATAGCTCGCCCTGCTGGTTTCTCCTGGTCTGCTGCTGATGTTGCATGAACCGCTACAGTTGAGAGAAATTGGAAATGATGAGAAAAGGTCTCTATACAGACAGAGGTGCACCTCTAATGTAGCAAAAATGCCAACCTGAGTCGGCACAATAGGAGCTACGGTCTCGAGGCCCTGATGAACAGGACGAGAGGTGGCCAGCCTCTCGATAGTATCCCCTGAACCGAAGTGATGAGATCGTGTCTTCGTAACCATCATGAAAACAGATCAAAACAAGAAGAAATTTCTGAGAATGAAGCAAAAATTCAAATGAGGACAGTTTATATTCAAAGGGAAGTCAATAAGCAATAATTTTAGACAAAAGGAATCTGATAAGAGTTTTTCCTAATGTGATTGAGTACCTTCAAATATTCCCTAATCGTACTACAGGCTGTAGTGATACTCTAGTTCGAATACCTCCACATAAACTCGACCTGCATGGGCCACCACTAAAAACGTGTCACGACCCGCACCCACTGTGAGGGTACAGGAACGTAACAACGCCCAGCCTACGCCGCAGAGTCGGCGGTAGAACGCTGTCCTAGGTCTCAATGCATCTAACAGTATAAGGCTAAACAGTTTATACTCCCCGAGTGGGGGTGACATAGCAGAAAATAACTCAATCACAACTAAGGAAGAAGAAGTACGATATGATAAAGAACTCAAGGAAAATATGGATGATCAAATAGTCTAAGATAACATCTCAGCGGATATACAGAGTACAAGGTCTCAGCTACTAAATATGAAAGAATATACAACCCAGATCTCAAGGACAGAAATAAAGTCTAACTACTAGTCTCAAGATAATATAAGTAAGATAAAGCCTAACTAAGCTAGTCTAGGCAGTAAGGTAAAGTCGTCAGCTAGAGCTGTCCTACAGAAGGTATCCACACAGGCCTCCTCCTTGTCCTCTGTAATATTTCAACAGGTCCAGTCAGGACAGGAGCGAGCACAATATATCTCAACAGTTCATAGTAGGTTAGAAAATATAATCATGCAGTAAAGTAAGATATAGATACTGAAGAAATGCAGTATGTAAATACAGAGAGAGAACTGTAATATAAATATCTACTATAAGTAAAGAACTAACAGTGGCTAGTGAGTCAGAGTATAATATAGACATGTAAATGGCATAGGAGATTCTGATGCTACACTATGGAAAGATTCTGATGCTACACTACTTGGATAGTATTCACATGTCTATTTCTACTCCCCCGTACCCCAATCAGTACACAAAGATCCAACCAGGTTATGTTTTGATTCCATGTAACAGCCCCCGAAGGGTGGTACATAGTAGTCCCATAAATGGAAATTCTGGGAAATCTAACAAATGGGATAAGGATTCCAGGAAACTCTGTGATCATAAGAGTATATGTCACAAGTGATCAAAGAACCAAAGAAGCATAGTGATATGTCATATAAGTAAAACGCACAGAACATAGAGTATCCGATGCTCCCTGAAGGGATAACATCTCAAGAAGGGATCTATATAGTACTAATTCGTGTGACCAACGTGACAGTATCAAGTAAAGTAATTTAATACAGGAAAATAATTTTAAGCAGGATATGAAATGATCAGAGAATGTACTCGCCTGGTATCTGAGTGTCAAATATGAAAGTACTGTCCGAGGAGTGGTGTCTGGCTCCTAATCAGAACAACACAAGTCACAACAAGTCTAAAATGGTAAAATAAAGCTCTACTATGCACTCTACATGAGTCTAGGTCAATCTAGGCCAATGTCAACTCTTGGTCAACTCTGATGAGCCCTAGAAGTCAAACTTGGTCAACTATGGTCAAACTAGGTCTAACAATTCTAAACTAGGTCAAACAAGTCATTCTAGGCTAATCAAGTCTATGCTAGTCTAAACTAGGCTAAACTAGCCTATGCTAGCATACCAAGTCCTTACAACTCATACTAGCTAGTACACACCACAACTCAACCTAGTCACTACAAGTCTATACACATAGGGTAGCTATATTTATGGATACATACACATAGTCTACATATATTACACTCACACATACTAGGTTATAGTACAATACATTAGGAACTATCACACACACACACACACACACACACACACACACGCACACACACACACACATACACACACACACACACACACACACACACACACACACACACACACATATATATATATATATATATATATAGGCTCAAACATATACACATATAGGTATACATATATTATATATCTACATTAATTATATGCATATACATTACATATAGCTATACACATAATATATACTCATGCATATGTATATAGAGAGAGAGGAGACATGGGTGTGTGTGCAATGTGTAAAAACTGTGAAAACAGTGAGGGTGAGAGAGTGCCTATGTGATCATGTAAATGTGTGTGTGTGTGTGTGATTTTTGATTTGTCTGTGACAATGTGTAGTGTTAACTAGAGTGGGTGTCACAACCATATGTGTGTGTGAATAGGGTGTGGACTTGTAACCTGTGTGAGTGTGTGAGTGGGGAATAATAGTGAGCAGTGAGTGAGTGTCAGAGTGAATGGTGAGAGAGTGAAATAGTCTGTATGTAAATGCTTGTGTGTGTGTGTGTAAAATAATGTGTGTAGAGAGGGAGGTGATGTGGGAGTGATGTGTATAAATCCTAGAAATATGAACAGCAAAGGAAGGAAAGGAAATCAATCACAATATCAGAAAACTGAACCAAATCAGTCTACACATATCCCAACCCATTTTGAAATCAGTTTTTAACCAAAACACACCCAAACTTAACCACAGTTAGATAATATATAGAAGAACCCATTTAGGGACTCTAACACAAACATTATCAGTATTTAGATTAATCAAATGAGTGTCAAAATCTACATTAAAAAACTGGAAAAAAAATAGTAAATGAAGATAGGTATCAGATTTTAGGGGTAAAAGAGATTTGATCATCGAAATCAAGTTAAGATATCAAACAAAAGGTTGGTAATAAACATATACATTGTATACGTGTCAAACAATATATTGGTGTCCACCCAAGTGGACACAATGTGTCCAAATAGCTGTAAAAACCCAATTGAACCCAGGACACAGTACAACAGAAAAAACTCATCGTGCATGTGTGCACGCGTGTCGTGCACACGACACATGACACAATGTGTCTCGAGGTCACTAACCTAGGTAGCCCACCTATAGGACTACATATTAGGCTAGGCAACTCGTGTCCAAGTCGTGTCAGTGAGTGATACGAAAACCGTATCAGTGTCGAGTAATCCCGACTGAAACTGCCAGTCCCAACCCGTGCGATGAGGATTAGTCCCTCGACACGCCACGTGGGCACCTAAAACTTGACACGTGGCGTGTCAGTCACTGCCCCATAGGGTGTATCGAATCTCGGGTCCAGTGGTCGCATATCGTGTCCAGTGCAGCTCCCGAACAGCAGGACAGCGTGCACAGCCTGCACGCGCGCGTGCACCCGCGTGTGCAAGTGTCGAATCTGACACGACACGACACATAGATACCCCTAGTCCAAAATAAATGCATAAGCGACATCAAAATATAAATTCCTTTCATTTAGTTTCTAGAAATTAGATCGAAATGCCCTTTGGGGCATTTCATCAAACACTTGAACAAGGACACTAATACGTGTCCAAATAGGACACGAATTGGACTCAAATTCTAGGGTTTCCTATTCCTATAGTTAGGTTAGGCCTAGGGCTCCCTAAATATGCAATAAAATCAGAATTTCATGGTGTAGATTGAAAGTTACCTCTATGTATCAAAATCTCCAAAAAGCTTTAAGGAGAGGTGTTCATCTTGATGGTCAAACTTCTCCAAATTGATTTGAATATGAGAATAACATGTAACAACAGCAAGAACACTTCATTTAAAACCTATTGCAATTTGTTTGAGGGAAAAATGGAGCTAAAATAGAATTTCTAGGGATTTTTGAAGTTGAGAAATTACCTATTTCCAAAGCTTGTTCTTCCTTAGAGGCTAGCCCTAATTTCTAAGAGGATATTGATAAGGAGGGAATCCCTAGGATGGGTTAAGCGGCTGGACAAATAATATTAGGGTTAGGGTTGGGCATTTGGCTAATGGGCTTTGGGCTTAGTCATAAAATAATGTCTCAAAAATCACAAGTTATGACTTGTGATCAAAATCTTTCTATTCTAATCTCTATATTCCTAATTGATTTTACTAATGTAACGCTCCAGTCCCAAAATACGTTGGACTAGGAATGTAGACATGTCAGCTGTATTCATACGAAGTATACTCCAATATATGGAAGCCTCGTATAAATAGATAAGCTGTAAAATGCAGTAGAACCATAACTAATCTCATCCACACAAAATAAATGAATAAAAGATATCATGTAATGATAAGGAATTGTCTTGATACAATATGTGTCACGCCCCGATTCGGGGAATCGCTCGCTTTGCTTCGATTCACGCCGAATCGATCGTCCTCGCTAAGGCGTGATGCCGTACAAGTCTGGAGTTGCACTTGTACAAGGCTAGAACATTGCACATTTATATCAATTCATCACATTTGAAAAATAAGCCACAGTTGCGGAAACATTAAGCAAGCGGAATAGGAAGAAAATATTCATTTTATTGATGATTGTAGTCAGAATACAACTTTTCTCGATAATATTTGAAATGCCTTTTCGGCTACATTGATTCATAAAAAGAAGTACAACTGATAGGCTGCCATGAAATAATTTCCCGTTCCATACATCACGCCCCTTTAGTACTTTGAAATATAAGCAGCTATCTTTGAAATCTCCGCAATACTTTGTGCGTCTTTAGGAAAAACAACTTGAAAGGAAACAGCAGTTCAGAAAGCTTTAATTGCGATGTGCGCCCGAGCCTTCTCCAGTACCTGTGGAGGAGGGGTCAGCACATTATAACAATGTGCTGGTGAGCCCCGTTGGCCCACTCAGCTAAACCAACATTTTATTAATGACAAGCATTTTAAAGATATGAACTTATAAGGGACAGGCAACATTTTAGAGTAAATCACAATTCAATGACATGGTAGTTCAATAAACCATGTTTACTTTACCATTGGCCGAATCCAGCTTTCCTGCATAAGATACAGGATAATAATAATATACTTACCGCCCCTGCATAAGACATTGATTAGCATACATTCCCACGATGTGACCACTGGTGTTGTTAAACCATATGGACTCTTTTCATTCATTCATTTGCATTTGGGACTTCAAGATAATGAGATGACAGCACAGTAGGGAGCTAGCCTCTATGATGCCTCGCATTACTCATGTTCCCCAAAGCACTTCATTATTTCCTCCTAGGCCGAATCGGTACAGGCGCCCCTGTACCGTTCGAGGAAATTATTGCTTAATCCTTGTATATAAGTTGTCCATGGTCAGGCGAATGTGTGTCCGACTCGATATACACAGTGTGCATAGAATATTTGAAGTAATAGGCAACATGATCATTCTTAGCATTTCATAAGGCATCAATTCAATCATTTCAATGTTCAGTTCATTGCAGTGTAATCAATTCATTTCAATGTTCTATCTCTAGCATCTTAGTGGTATTGACTTGTGGCATTAGCATCTTGATATCGATCAACGGATGTTGCAAGACAATTATTTAGTTGGCATGAAGGAATAGCGAGAGGGACAATACCACCACAGAGATCCACACTCACCAAGTTAGAGAATCGTCGAGAGAGAGAGGAACACTTGTACGCTTAGCCTTCCGTCACGCGTCAGTCTGCATTGGCACCAAAAGATTGATTAATAATCCGTCTCGTTGTGTTCTCTTCTCTCAGAATTCTCAAGAATAAATGCTATGCAAATCGATGAAAACGGGCAAGAATCAAATCATCGAAAATCATTCAGAAAAGCATCCATCAAAACCAAGCAGCAAAACCAGCAGCAAAACATCCAGAGAAAACTCTTGGACGCATTTCAAGAGAAACCGATCCATTAATTGGAAAGGTTCTTATGCACTTGTCCGTGATCGATTCGATGCCGACGGTAAGTTTCCCCAATACTCGGTTCCGACCGAGTTAGCCAAGCCACAAGCCTTACATAGTGAACCGCTAGGAGCGGGACACTACATAATATACCACTAAGAAAAAGTTTCGTCCTCGAAACTTAAAGCAAAGGTCCTACCTCAAAATTATCAAACAGCGAGGGGTACTTCACTCGCATCTCTTCCTCTAATTCCCATGTCGACTCCTCGACAGCATGGTTCCGCCACAGCACGTTGACTAGAGACACTGCCCGATTCCGCAAAACTTTTTCTTTCCTGTCCAAAATCTGGACAGGCTCTTCAGTGTAGGATAGGTCAGCGCTCAGCTGCAGCTGGTCGAAATTCACTACGTGACTTGGATCATGCACGTACTTCAAAGTTAAGATACATGGAAGATATCGTGCACATCAGCCAGAGCCGGAGGTAGTGCAAGTCGATAAGCCACTGAGGCTACCTTCTCCAAAATCTCGAATGGTCCGACGAATCTCGGGCTTAACTTTCCTTTCATCCCAAACCGCATCACACCTCGCATGGGTGTGACCTTCAAGAAGACATGATCGCCTGCTGTGAATTCCAAAGGGCGTCGATGAACATCCGCATAACTCTTTTGTCGACTTTGAGCAACTCTAAGTCTTTCTCGAATTAAGCGAATCCTCTCGACGGCCTGTTCCACAAGTTCTGGTCCGAGCACTTGCCGTTCACCGACTTCATCCCAGCATATCGGTGATCGACATTTCCGTCCATATAAGGCTTCGTACGGGGCCATTTGGATACTTGCCTGATAACTGTTGTTATAGGCAAATTCTGCTAGTGCGAGATGCGCGTCCCAACTTGTCTTCGAGTCGAGCACGCACAATCTCAACATATCCTCAAGGATCTGATTTACTCTCTCTGTCTGACCATCAGTCTGCGGATGGTAAGCCGTACCGAAGTTCAACTTTGTGCCCATTGCCGAGTGTAGACTTATCCAAAATCGCGACAAGAATCTTCCATCTCTATCTGACACTATAGAAGCTGGCACCCCATGCAATCTGACAATTTCATTTATGTAGATCTGAGCCAACCGTTCTACTCCCCATGTAACTTTTATTGGAATGAAATGTGCCGACTTGGTTAATCTATCCACGATAACCCAAATCGCATCATTTCCCTTCTGAGTTCTTGGCAAGCCAACTATAAAATCCATACAGATATTATCCCACTTCCACAGTGGAATAGCCAAATTTTGTAGTTCTCCGCCTGGCCGTTGGTGTTCGGCCTTCACACGCTGACAATCCATGCATTGTGATACAAATAGCGCCACATCCTTCTTCATACCATGCCACCAAAAGGTTAAGCGTAGATCTTTATACATTTTCGTGCCTCCCGGATGTAAGGAATACTTTGCGAAATGAGCCTCGGTCAGTATTTCCTTCCTGATATCCTCGTCCTTAGGGACGCACAATCTTCCCTTGACACGAATAGTCTCATCTTCAACGGTAAAGTCTGACGCCTTTCCTGCTAGAATCAACTCGCGTATCTTCTGCAGAAACGGGTCATCCTTCTGAGCAATCTTAATCCTTCCCTGGAGACTCGGCTCAAGCTGCAATTGAGCCAACTGCACATTCTGCGGACGGATCCTGAACTCGATGCCCATCTCTTCAAGATCCCGTAGTACCTCTTTTGCTATTGCTAGTGATCCCACAAATTTCCGACTCAAGGCATCAGCTACCACGTTCCCTTTACCCGGCGTGTAAGAGATTGTCAAGTCATAGTCCTTGATTAATTCTAACCAGCGCCGCTGCCTCAAATTCAATTCCTTTTGTGTGAATATATATTTCAGGCTTTTGTGATCCGTGAAGATCTCGCAGGACACACCATAGAGATAGTGTCGCCACAATTTCAACGCGAACACAATCGCCGCCAGTTCCAAATCATGTGTTGGGTAATTCTTCTCATGCTGTTTGAGTTGCCTCGAAGCATAAGATATGGTCTTCCCATGTTGCATAAGAACACATCCCAAACCAAGTCCCGACGCGTCACTGTAGATCTGAAATCCCTCAGAGCCTTCCGGAAGTGCTAAAATTGGGGCCGTGACGAGCCACTGCTTGAGTTCTTGGAAGCTACTCTCACAGTCGTTCGTCCACTTAAATACGACTCCCTTCTGAGTCAGGCGAGTCAAAGGCGAGGCGATTCTCGAGAAGTCCTTCACAAATCTACGGTAGTACCCGGCTAAACCAAGGAAACTCCGTATTTCACTAGCTGATGGAGGCTGCTTCCAGTCCACCACTGCCTCAATCTTCTTTGGGTCGACGGCAACACCTTCCGCCGAAACAACATGTCCTAGGAACGACACGCTGTTCATCCAAAATTCGCACTTGCTTAGTTTTGCATAGAGCTGGTTGTCCCGCAGCGTCTGAAGTACTTCTCTCAAGTGCTCGACATGAGTCTCTCTATCCTTTGAGTAGATCAAGATGTCATCGATGAACACAACAACAAACTTGTCTAAGAATGGTCGAAACACTCTATTCATTAAATCCATGAAGGCTGCTGGAGCATTAGTCAAGCCGAATGGCATGACCAAAAACTCATAGTGTCCGTATCTCGTACGGAATGCTGACTTAGGAACATCTTCGGGTCTGATCTTCAACTGATGATATCCTGAACGAAGATCGATTTTTGAAAACACGGTCGCCCCTTGTAGCTGATCGAATAGATCATCTATCCTTGGCAAAGGATACTTGTTACGGATGGTTGCCTTATTCAGTTCTCTGTAATCGATGCATAGCCGCATCGTTCCATCCTTCTTCTTTACAAACAACACTGGAGCTCCCCATGGAGATACACTTGGGCGAATGTATCCTCGGTCTAATAATTCTTGTAGCTGCACCTTTAGTTTCTTCAATTCTGCCGGAGCCATCCTGTACGGCGCTTTAGATATCGGACGAGTATCCAGAAATGTATCAATTGTGAATTCAATTTCTCTATCCGGCGGCATCCCAGGTATCTCGTCCGGAAACACATCGGGGAACTCTGCCACAATCTCGGTCTGATTCGAATCTACACCCTTCATTTGAGTGTCAAAAACAGAAGCAAGGAACCCTTCACATCCTGAGTACAACATGTGCCTTGCTGTAACTGCCGATATTACCATAGGTCCTTGGAACGCCGAGCCGCACGAGTAAGAGAACTCTGTTTCTCCGGTTAGGCGAAACACAACTCTCTTATCCGCACAGTCAATCGTTGCATGACAGGCGCTGAGCCAGTCCATTCCCAAGATGATATCGTACTCTTTGATGTCGAGTACAATTGCATCCAGAGATAAAGTCTTGCCTCCAATTTTAATGTAGCCGTCCCTGCAAATCAAAGTTGCAGGCATATCTACTCCCGAAGGAGTGCTAACACACAAAGCTGTCTTTAGTTGAGTCATACAAAATTTATTTTCCATTGCAAAATCAGAAGAGATAAAGCAATGAGTAGCGCCAGAATCAAAAAGTACTCTTGCAGGTGTGCCTTTATATAGCAACATACCTGTTATAACATTCTCCGCAGTCTGGGCCTCTGCCTGAGTCAAGGCATAAACCCTTGCTTGCCCACCTTGTTGATTCGGTGCATTCCCAGCTGGAGCCGGTAAGGCTGGTGGCGCTCCGCCACGATGCTGGTTGTTATATTGTCCCCGGTTGTGGTTGTTGTTATGCCCACGATACTGATTATTGTTATGCCCACGAGGAGGATACTGATTCCCTCCTCTATTTCTGCAGTCAGCTTCCTTGTGGCCCTGCTCGCCGCATTTGAAACACTTCACCCGACAATCTTCGGATCGATGTCCCCAACGGTTGCAAAATTTACAACGTTCTGTATGTTGAGGCCCTCGATTGTCTCCAGTATTGTGACGCTTAGGTGCGTCATTCCTGCTAGCAGACCAAGGTCGTTTCTGATTATTGAGTCCTTGGTTGCTCTTCATTGTCTCACGACTAGCCGGTTTATGAAATCTCTCCATCTCGAGAGCTGTCTCGTACGCCTCCCGGTAAGACGTACATTTCCGATTTAGCACATCCTTCTCTAGGCCCTCATTCAAGCCTTGCACAAATCTTCCTCGCTTGGCGTCGTCATTCGGTACCATGTACCCAGCGAATGCGACTCTCTTCAAAAACTCTGTCTCATAGTCATGCACTGACATACTGCCTTGTCGAAGTGCAATGAACTCATTCTCTTTTTGTTGTCGGACAGCGGGTGGAATGAAGTGAGTAATGAAAGCCTGCTTAAAGGCCTCCCAAGACATCTTTATATCCTGACTATTTCCGCAAAGTGCCTGTCTCTGCGAAATCCACCATTCCTGGGCCTTGAGGCGAAGTTGTACAGCAGTACACTCCACTCTCTTACTGCCCTGAATCTCTAACATTCGGAAATAGCCCTCTAGTATGTTCAAGAAGCCCATCACCTCATCTGGCTCCTCTTTCCCATCAAACTCAGGCGGGTCGCAACTTTTAAATTCAGAGAACTTGAAGCTCGTCCTCTTCCGTGTCGGCGTCTCAGGTTTCTCTGCCGGCACCTCTACGGTCTCGGTTGCTGCGGCCTTTGCAGAAACATTAGAATCGGCCGACAGCTTGATGACAATCTGAGTTAGACTATCAACTTGCTTTTATTGAGCATCCAGCTGCTCCTGAAACTGATACTGAAGCTGCTCCTGAAGCGCGCGATGTTGAGCTTCGCTCTGCTTCCTCTGAGCCTCCATTTGCTTAATCAGTTTCTCAATCGGGTCAGACGATGAATTCGTCTTTGAGCTATCACCCTTGGTCATTCTACAACAAAGAAATAATTCCATTAGCACTCATAAAATATTTATGGGCTTATTGTATGGAACATTATTTCATGCCAGCGCTATCGACACCATCAATCGAGAAAATTTGCATCAAGACTTCCTTTTTGAAATAATTATTTTGAAATCCGAGGAAGTGAAACCGTGCTCTGATACCAACTTGTCACGCCCCGATTCGGGGAATCGCTCGCTTTGCTTCGATTCACGCCGAATCGATCGTCCTCGCTAAGGCGTGATGCCGTACAAGTCTGGAGTTGCACTTGTACAAGGCTAGAACATTGCACATTTATATCAATTCATCACATTTGAAAAATAAGCCACAGTTGCGGAAACATTAAGCAAGCGGAATAGGAAGAAAATATTCATTTTATTGATGATTGTAGTCAGAATACAACTTTTCTCGATAATATTTGAAATGCCTTTTCGGCTACATTGATTCATAAAAAGAAGTACAACTGATAGGCTGCCATGAAATAATTTCCCGTTCCATACATCACGCCCCTTTAGTACTTTGAAATATAAGCAGCTATCTTTGAAATCTCCGCAATACTTTGTGCGTCTTTAGGAAAAACAACTTGAAAGGAAACAGCAGTTCAGAAAGCTTTAATTGCGATGTGCGCCCGAGCCTTCTCCAGTACCTGTGGAGGAGGGGTCAGCACATTATAACAATGCGCTGGTGAGCCCCGTTGGCCCACTCAGCTAAACCAACATTTTATTAATGACAAGCATTTTAAAGATATGAACTTATAAGGGACAGGCAACATTTTAGAGTAAATCACAATTCAATGACATGGTAGTTCAATAAACCATGTTTACTTTACCATTGGCCGAATCCAGCTTTCCTGCATAAGATACAGGATAATAATAATATACTTACCGCCCCTGCATAAGACATTAATTAGCATACATTCCCACGATGTGACCACTGGTGTTGTTAAACCATATGGACTCTTTTCATTCATTCATTTGCATTTGGGACTTCAAGATAATGAGATGACAGCACAGTAGGGAGCTAGCCTCTATGATGCCTCGCATTACTCATGTTCCCCAAAGCACTTCATTATTTCCTCCTAGGCCGAATCGGTACAGGCGCCCCTGTACCGTTCGAGGAAATTATTGCTCAATCCTTGTATACAAGTTGTCCATGGTCAGGCGAATGTGTGTCCGACTCGATATACACAGTGTGCATAGAATATTTGAAGTAATAGGCAACATGATCATTCTTAGCATTTCATAAGGCATCAATTCAATCATTTCAATGTTCAGTTCATTGTAGTGTAATCAATTCATTTCAATGTTCTATCTCTAGCATCTTAGTGGTATTGACTTGTGGCATTAGCATCTTGATATCGATCAACGGATGTTGCAAGACAATTATTTAGTTGGTATGAAGGAATAGCGAGAGGGACAATACCACCACAGAGATCCACACTCACCAAGTTAGAGAATCGTCGAGAGAGAGAGGAACACTTGTACGCTTAGCCTTCCGTCACGCGTCAGTCTGCATTGGCACCAAAAGATTGATTAATAATCCGTCTCGTTGTGTTCTCTTCTCTCAGAATTCTCAAGAATGAATGCTATGCAAATCGATGAAAACGGGCAAGAATCAAATCATCGAAAATCATTCAGAAAAGCATCCATCAAAACCAAGCAGCAAAACCAGCAGCAAAACATCCAGAGAAAACTCTTGGACGCATTTCAAGAGAAACCGATCCATTAATTGGAAAGGTTCTTATGCACTTGTCCGTGATCGATTCGATGCCGACGGTAAGTTTCCCCAATACTCGGTTCCGACCGAGTTAGCCAAGCCACAAGCCTTACATAGTGAACCGCTAGGAGCGGGACACTACAATATGTTGGGCGGAGACAAATCCACTACCAACAAAATAAAGAAAAGTACATAGAAAATGAAATGAGTGGGGAGCAAAGCAAAGACGATCCAAAGTGCAATCATCCTCGAAGAAATAGAGCAGATCATGACTAGAGCTAAAGCACCTGCGAAAGACAAGAGCACACACCTGGCAAGACAACCAGGTCCTCAGAGGGACGTAACAAGACACATAATATTATGCCATATAAACTGAATAAATATTGCTCAAATAAATAAGTAAATCGAATTATAACATGTTCCAATACGTACCTACTGAACGAGCGTACCATCTCCCCAACCAAACAAGGACAGAAGATGGTAAAATAATTTACGGTAACGTATCTTCCCATGCTATGAATCCAATATGGTATCCGGACCCCAACAATGTTCAATACCTTCTCATCGGAGTAGTAAGTCACTCCTACAACCAAACAAGGACAAGATGTGACAAACTAGTCCGCGACAAGTTATTGTTCCAAGCCACGGTCAGATACAAGTACCCAAACCAAAAGTACTCGTACCTAACGGATAGGGTACCCTACCGTTCTAAGTAAAATATAGTTAAGAACAATCCTTCCTACGCATGGGCCCTGGCTAAATAGGATCGGCGTAGTCCCCCCTTGGGCACCAGAGGTCCCATCAGTAAGAGCATGACGTTCTGTAGAATCTACAATGGCCGTCAGTAATCATGGGTAATCTGACCCGCGTCTCCGGCGGAGCTCACAGGTTACAAAAGGGAAAGTGCATCGAAGCCCATACGCTAAGGAATTGTCCTCCCCGCCCAATGCCTACTATGTTGTATCTATAACATAAACTACTATAACCGCTAAGTCAAACTAACATGCAACCTCTATTAACGGTTATTCCTATCGCACGACTTGTACGTACTAGTGGCCAGCCAATCACGCACTTCCGTATCCTACATGCGACACACAACTTTGTGTTACAACGTGTCAAGGCCAATGAATGCAACACACAAGGTGGTGTAGTGTCCCGCTCCTAGCGGTTCACTATGTAAGGCTTGTGGCTTGGCTAACTCGGTCGGAACCGAGTATTGGGGAAACTTACCGTCGGTATCGAATCGATCACGGACAAGTGCATAAGAACCTTTCCAATTAATGGATCGGTTTCTCTTGAAATGCGTCCAAGAGTTTTCTCTGGATGTTTTGCTGCTGGTTTTGCTGCTTGGTTTTGATGGATGCTTTTCTGAATGATTTTCGATGATTTGATTCTTGCCCGTTTTCATCGATTTGCATAGCATTCATTCTTGAGAATTCTGAGAGAAGAGAACACAACGAGACGGATTATTAATCAATCTTTTGGTGCCAATGCAGACTGACGCGTGACGGAAGGCTAAGCGTACAAGTGTTCCTCTCTCTCTCGACGATTCTCTAACTTGGTGAGTGTGGATCTCTGTGGTGGTATTGTCCCTCTCGCTATTCCTTCATGCCAACTAAATAATTGTCTTGCAACATCCGTTGATCGATATCAAGATGCTAATGCCACAAGTCAATACCACTAAGATGCTAGAGATAGAACATTGAAATGAATTGATTACACTGCAATGAACTGAACATTGAAATGATTGAATTGATGCCTTATGAAATGCTAAGAATGATCATGTTGCCTATTACTTCAAATATTCTATGCACACTGTGTATATCGAGTCGGACACACATTCGCCTGACCATGGACAACTTGTATACAAGGATTGAGCAATAATTTCCTCGAACGGTACAGGGGCGCCTGTACCGATTCGGCCTAGGAGGAAATAATGAAGTGCTTTGGGGAACATGAGTAATGCGAGGCATCATAGAGGCTAGCTCCCTACTGTGCTGTCATCTCATTATCTTGAAGTCCCAAATGCAAATGAATGAATGAAAAGAGTCCATATGGTTTAACAACACCAGTGGTCACATCGTGGGAATGTATGCTAATCAATGTCTTATGCAGGGACGGTAAGTATATTATTATTATCCTGTATCTTATGCAGGAAAGCTGGATTCGGCCAATGGTAAAGTAAACATGGTTTATTGAACTACCATGTCATTGAATTGTGATTTACTCTAAAATGTTGCCTGTCCCTTATAAGTTCATATCTTTAAAATGCTTGTCATTAATAAAATGTTGGTTTAGCTGAGTGGGCCAACGGGGCTCACCAGCGCATTGTTATAATGTGCTGACCCCTCCTCCACAGGTACTGGAGAAGGCTCGGGCGCACATCGCAATTAAAGCTTTCTGAACTGCTGTTTCCTTTCAAGTTGTTTTTCCTAAAGACGCACAAAGTATTGCGGAGATTTCAAAGATAGCTGCTTATATTTCAAAGTACTAAAGGGGCGTGATGTATGGAACGGGAAATTATTTCATGGCAGCCTATCAGTTGTACTTCTTTTTATGAATCAATGTAGCCGAAAAGGCATTTCAAATATTATCGAGAAAAGTTGTATTCTGACTACAATCATCAATAAAATGAATATTTTCTTCCTATTCCGCTTGCTTAATGTTTCCGCAACTGTGGCTTATTTTTCAAATGTGATGAATTGATATAAATGTGCAATGTTCTAGCCTTGTACAAGTGCAACTCCAGACTTGTACGGCATCACGCCTTAGCGAGGACGATCGATTCGGCGTGAATCGAAGCAAAGCGAGCGATTCCCCGAATCGGGGCGTGACAAGTTGGTATCAGAGCACGGTTTCACTTCCTCGGATTTCAAAATAATTATTTCAAAAAGGAAGTCTTGATGCAAATTTTCTCGATTGATGGTGTCGATAGCGCTGGCATGAAATAATGTTCCATACAATAAGCCCATAAATATTTTATGAGTGCTAATGGAATTATTTCTTTGTTGTAGAATGACCAAGGGTGATAGCTCAAAGACGAATTCATCGTCTGACCCGATTGAGAAACTGATTAAGCAAATGGAGGCTCAGAGGAAGCAGAGCGAAGCTCAACATCGCGCGCTTCAGGAGCAGCTTCAGTATCAGTTTCAGGAGCAGCTGGATGCTCAACAAAAGCAAGTTGATAGTCTAACTCAGATTGTCATCAAGCTATCGGCCGATTCTAATGTTTCTGCAAAGGCCGCAGCAACCGAGACCGTAGAGGTGCCGGCAGAGAAACCTGAGACGCCGACACGGAAGAGGACGAGCTTCAAGTTCTCTGAATTTAAAAGTTGCGACCCGCCTGAGTTTGATGGGAAAGAGGAGCCAGATGAGGTGATGGGCTTCTTGAACACACAAGAGGGCTATTTCCGAATGTTAGAGATTCAGGGCAGTAAGAGAGTGGAGTGTACTGCTGTACAACTTCGCCTCAAGGCCCAGGAATGGTGGATTTCGCAGAGACAGGCACTTTGCGGAAATAGTCAGGATATAAAGATGTCTTGGGAGGCCTTTAAGCAGGCTTTCATTACTCACTTCATTCCACCCGCTGTCCGACAACAAAAAGAGAACGAGTTCATTGCACTTCGACAAGGCAGTATGTCAGTGCATGACTATGAGACAAAGTTTTTGAAGAGAGTCGCATTCGCTGGGTACATGGTACCGAATGACGACGCCAAGCGAGAAAGATTTGTGCAAGGCTTGAATGAGGGCCTAGAGAAGGATGTGCTAAATCGGAAATGTACGTCTTACCGGGAGGCGTACGAGACAGCTCTCGAGATGGAGAGATTTCATAAACCGGCTAGTCGTGAGACAATGAAGAGCAACCAAGGACTCAATAATCAGAAACGACCTTGGTCTGCTAGCAGGAATGACGCACCTAAGCGTCACAATACTGGAGACAATCGAGGGCCTCAACATACAGAACGTTGTAAATTTTGCAACCGTTGGGGACATCGATCCGAAGATTGTCGGGTGAAGTGTTTCAAATGCGGCGAGCAGGGCCACAAGGAAGCTGACTGCAGAAATAGAGGAGGGAATCAGTATCCTCCTCGTGGGCATAACAATAATCAGTATCGTGGGCATAACAACAACCACAACCGGGGACAATATAACAACCAGCATCGTGGCGGAGCGCCACCAGCCTTACCGACTCCAGCTGGGAATGCACCGAATCAACAAGGTAGGCAAGCAAGGGTTTATGCCTTGACTCAGGCAGAGGCCCAGACTGCGGAGAATGTTATAACAGGTATGTTGCTATATAAAGGCACACCTGCAAGAGTACTTTTTGATTCTGGCGCTACTCATTGCTTTATCTCTTCTGATTTTGCAATGGAAAATAAATTTTGTATGACTCAACTAAAGACAGCTTTGTGTGTTAGCACTCCTTCGGGAGTAGATATGCCTGCAACTTTGATTTGCAGGGACGGCTACATTAAAATTGGAGGCAAGACTTTATCTCTGGATGCAATTGTACTCGACATCAAAGAGTACGATATCATCTTGGGAATGGACTGGCTCAGCGCCTGTCATGCAACGATTGACTGTGCGGATAAGAGAGTTGTGTTTCGCCTAACCGGAGAAACAGAGTTCTCTTACTCGTGCGGCTCGGCGTTCCAAGGACCTATGGTAATATCGGCAGTTACAGCAAGGCACATGTTGTACTCAGGATGTGAAGGGTTCCTTGCTTCTGTTTTTGACACTCAAATGAAGGGTATAGATTCGAATCAGACCGAGATTGTGGCAGAGTTCCCCGATGTGTTTCCAGACGAGATACCTGGGATGCCGCCGGATAGAGAAATTGAATTCACAATTGATACATTTCCGGATACTCGTCCGATATCTAAAGCGCCGTACAGGATGGCTCCGGCAGAATTGAAGGAACTAAAGGTGCAGCTACAAGAATTATTAGACCGAGGATACATTCGCCCAAGTGTATCTCCATGGGGAGCTCCAGTGTTGTTTGTAAAGAAGAAGGATGGAACGATGCGGCTATGCATCGATTACAGAGAACTGAATAAGGCAACCATCCGTAACAAGTATCCTTTGCCAAGGATAGATGATCTATTCGATCAGCTACAAGGGGCGACCGTGTTTTCAAAAATCGATCTTCGTTCAGGATATCATCAGTTGAAGATCAGACCCGAAGATGTTCCTAAGTCAGCATTCCGTACGAGATACGGACACTATGAGTTTTTGGTCATGCCATTCGGCTTGACTAATGCTCCAGCAGCCTTCATGGATTTAATGAATAGAGTGTTTCGACCGTTCTTAGACAAGTTTGTTGTTGTGTTCATCGATGACATCTTGATCTACTCAAAGGATAGAGAGACTCATGTCGAGCACTTGAGAGAAGTACTTCAGACGCTGCGGGACAACCAGCTCTATGCAAAACTAAGCAAGTGCGAATTTTGGATGAACAGCGTGTCGTTCCTAGGACATGTTGTTTCGGCGGAAGGTGTTGCCGTCGACCCAAAGAAGATTGAGGCAGTGGTGGACTGGAAGCAGCCTGCATCAGCTAGTGAAATACGGAGTTTCCTTGGTTTAGCCGGGTACTACCGTAGATTTGTGAAGGACTTCTCGAGAATCGCCTCGCCTTTGACTCGCCTGACTCAGAAGGGAGTCGTATTTAAGTGGACGAACGACTGTGAGAGTAGCTTCCAAGAACTCAAGCAGCGGCTCGTCACGGCCCCAATTTTAGCACTTCCGGAAGGCTCTGAGGGATTTCAGATCTACAGTGACGCGTCGGGACTTGGTTTGGGATGTGTTCTTATGCAACATGGGAAGACCATATCTTATGCTTCGAGGCAACTCAAACAGCATGAGAAGAATTACCCAACACATGATTTGGAACTGGCGGCGATTGTGTTCGCGTTGAAATTGTGGCGACACTATCTCTATGGTGTGTCCTGCGAGATCTTCACGGATCACAAAAGCCTGAAATATATATTCACACAAAAGGAATTGAATTTGAGGCAGCGGCGCTGGTTAGAATTGATCAAGGACTATGACTTGACAATCTCTTACACGCCAGGTAAAGGGAACGTGGTAGCTGATGCCTTGAGTCGGAAATTTGTGGGATCACTAGCAATAGCAAAAGAGGTACTACGGGATCTTGAAGAGATGGGCATCGAGTTCAGGATCCGTCCGCAGAATGTGCAGTTGGCTCAATTGCAGCTTGAGCCGAGTCTCCAGGGAAGGATTAAGATTGCTCAGAAGGATGACCCGTTTCTGCAGAAGATACGCGAGTTGATTCTAGCAGGAAAGGCGTCAGACTTTACCGTTGAAGATGAGACTATTCGTGTCAAGGGAAGATTGTGCGTCCCTAAGGACGAGGATATCAGGAAGGAAATACTGACCGAGGCTCATTTCGCAAAGTATTCCTTACATCCGGGAGGCACGAAAATGTATAAAGATCTACGCTCAACCTTTTGGTGGCATGGTATGAAGAAGGATGTGGCGCTATTTGTATCACAATGCATGGATTGTCAGCGTGTGAAGGCCGAACACCAACGGCCAGGCGGAGAACTACAAAATTTGGCTATTCCACTGTGGAAGTGGGATAATATCTGTATGGATTTTATAGTTGGCTTGCCAAGAACTCAGAAGGGAAATGATGCGATTTGGGTTATCGTGGATAGATTAACCAAGTCGGCACATTTCATTCCAATAAAAGTTACATGGGGAGTAGAACGGTTGGCTCAGATCTACATAAATGAAATTGTCAGATTGCATGGGGTGCCAGCTTCTATAGTGTCAGATAGAGATGGAAGATTCTTGTTGCGATTTTGGATAAGTCTACACTCGGCAATGGGCACAAAGTTGAACTTCGGTACGGCTTACCATCCGCAGACTGATGGTCAGACAGAGAGAGTAAATCAGATCCTTGAGGATATGTTGAGATTGTGCGTGCTCGACTCGAAGACAAGTTGGGACGCGCATCTCGCACTAGCAGAATTTGCCTATAACAACAGTTATCAGGCAAGTATCCAAATGGCCCCGTACGAAGCCTTATATGGACGGAAATGTCGATCACCGATATGCTGGGATGAAGTCGATGAACGGCAAGTGCTCGGACCAGAACTTGTGGAACAGGCCGTCGAGAGGATTCGCTTAATTCGAGAAAGACTTAGAGTTGCTCAAAGTCGACAAAAGAGTTATGCGGATGTTCATCGACGCCCTTTGGAATTCACAGCAGGCGATCATGTCTTCTTGAAGGTCACACCCATGCGAGGTGTGATGCGGTTTGGGATGAAAGGAAAGTTAAGCCCGAGATTCGTCGGACCATTCGAGATTTTGGAGAAGGTAGCCTCAGTGGCTTATCGACTTGCACTACCTCCGGCTCTGGCTGATGTGCACGATATCTTCCATGTATCTCAACTTCGGAAGTACGTGCATGATCCAAGTCACGTAGTGAATTTCGACCAGCTGCAGCTGAGCGCTGACCTATCCTACACTGAAGAGCCTGTCCAGATTTTGGACAGGAAAGAGAAAGTTTTGCGGAATCGGGCAGTGTCTCTAGTCAACGTGCTGTGGCGGAACCATGCTGTCGAGGAGTCGACATGGGAATTAGAGGAAGAGATGCGAGTGAAGTACCCCTCGCTGTTTGATAATTTTGAGGTAGGACCTTTGCTTTAAGTTTCGAGGACGAAACTTTTTCTTAGTGGTATATTATGTAGTGTCCCGCTCCTAGCGGTTCACTATGTAAGGCTTGTGGCTTGGCTAACTCGGTCGGAACCGAGTATTGGGGAAACTTACCGTCGGCATCGAATCGATCACGGACAAGTGCATAAGAACCTTTCCAATTAATGGATCGGTTTCTCTTGAAATGCGTCCAAGAGTTTTCTCTGGATGTTTTGCTGCTGGTTTTGCTGCTTGGTTTTGATGGATGCTTTTCTGAATGATTTTCGATGATTTGATTCTTGCCCGTTTTCATCGATTTGTATAGCATTCATTCTTGAGAATTCTGAGAGAAGAGAACACAACGAGACGGATTATTAATCAATCTTTTGGTGCCAATGCAGACTGACGCATGACGGAAGGCTAAGCGTACAAGTGTTCCTCTCTCTCTCGACGATTCTCTAACTTGGTGAGTGTGGATCTCTGTGGTGGTATTGTCCCTCTCGCTATTCCTTCATGCCAACTAAATAATTGTCTTGCAACATCCGTTGATCGATATCAAGATGCTAATGCCACAAGTCAATACCACTAAGATGCTAGAGATAGAACATTGAAATGAATTGATTACACTACAATGAACTGAACATTGAAATGATTGAATTGATGCCTTATGAAATGCTAAGAATGATCATGTTGCCTATTACTTCAAATATTCTATGCACACTGTGTATATCGAGTCGGACACACATTCGCCTGACCATGGACAACTTGTATACAAGGATTGAGCAATAATTTCCTCGAACGGTACAGGGGCGCCTGTACCGATTCGGCCTAGGAGGAAATAATGAAGTGCTTTGGGGAACATGAGTAATACGAGGCATCATAGAGGCTAGCTCCCTACTGTGCTGTCATCTCATTATCTTGAAGTCCCAAATGCAAATGAATGAATGAAAAGAGTCCATATGGTTTAACAACACCAGTGGTCACATCGTGGGAATGTATGCTAATCAATGTCTTATGCAGGGGCGGTAAGTATATTATTATTATCCTGTATCTTATGCAGGAAAGCTGGATTCGGCCAATGGTAAAGTAAACATGGTTTATTGAACTACCATGTCATTGAATTGTGATTTACTCTAAAATGTTGCCTGTCCCTTATAAGTTCATATCTTTAAAATGCTTGTCATTAATAAAATGTTGGTTTAGCTGAGTGGGCCAACGGGGCTCACCAGCGCATTGTTATAATGTGCTGACCCCTCCTCCACAGGTACTGGAGAAGGCTCGGGCGCACATCGCAATTAATGCTTTCTGAACTGCTGTTTCCTTTCAAGTTGTTTTTCCTAAAGACGCACAAAGTATTGCGGAGATTTCAAAGATAGCTGCTTATATTTCAAAGTACTAAAGGGGCGTGATGTATGGAACGGGAAATTATTTCATGGCAGCCTATCAGTTGTACTTCTTTTTATGAATCAATGTAGCCGAAAAGGCATTTCAAATATTATCGAGAAAAGTTGTATTCTGACTACAATCATCAATAAAATGAATATTTTCTTCCTATTCCGCTTGCTTAATGTTTCCGCAACTGTGGCTTATTTTTCAAATGTGATGAATTGATATAAATGTGCAATGTTCTAGCCTTGTACAAGTGCAACTCCAGACTTGTACGGCATCACGCCTTAGCGAGGACGATCGATTCGGCGTGAATCGAAGCAAAGCGAGCGATTCCCCGAATCGGGGCGTGACAGGTGGTCCCTTAAATCTAGGTTTATTTTGTAAGAAAAATAATACACAGCAGGAAATATAAATGAACAGTAAGTTCTAATAGTTATGCCATGTATCACAGTTTATTTTGCATAAAAAAAATAATGCATGAAATATGAGCTAAAATAAATAAACAGCTAATGGCAAGGTGTCTTGCCTGGTAGGACACCTGGTGTGCTGCGATAATCATTGTGGCATAAACTGCGACTTCGGTGAAATCACTACACAAGGAGACCTCTGATGGCAGCACGGATCGTGTCATTGAGTTCGGAAGGGTCAAATTAGTTAGGGTTGACATAAGGTAGACCAAGATTGGTCGAGGAAAAAGAAAAAGGAGGATAGTCATGGACAGAAGGATTATCGAAGGTAATTCATATAAACATATATTTAGAACTATTTATGAAAATATTTATATATAAAAAAAATTATTCTACGAGTTAAAATACTTTAAATAAATAATTTGAAACTTCATGAAGTTAGTTTTGGGTCAAAACTAAAATTTAACTAGATAGACAAATATTATAATACTATTCTGAAGGTCAGAAAGCTATAAAAATAATAGAAGATAATATAATAATATTTTAAGATTTTAAAATCTAATTTGGAAATCAAGACCAGCCAATACTATAATTTTTATTACAAATAAAATTTTAGAAGCTTATACATATATATATTTTAAAAGAAAATTTATAATAACGAAAATCTTAATACTATAATGGTAACTAATGTTATACTAATAAAAAGTAGTTATTTATAGTATAAAAAAATCTAGCAAGAGTTCTAAAGTATTTCACATCATTATGTACAACACAATAAAACAAAATATTAAGTAAACTAACAAAAAAAATAATCACTCCAATCAGGAGAAAATATAAACAAGGATAAATAATATTAATAACCAAAAGAAAACAAAGAAAGAAAAAACAAATAATAAAAAAAGGGAAAAGAATGTGTAGCAGCTGACTCTGTGGCCTGTGCTGCTCCAATTAAAAGAAGAAAATAGAAAGGTCAAGGAGAGAGAGAGAGGAAAGGAAGGGCGATCGGAATGGGGGTGAGCGGAGAGAGAAGTCGGAGGGGTAGGCGGCCAGGGGCGGCGAAGGGCAGGCCGGAGGCGGCGCTGCAAGGCGGAGGAAAGAGAAGAAGGTCGGAGAGAGGGGTTGAGCGGGGGATCGGCACGGCGACGTGGCTGGGCGGAGCTCGCGGCCAGGCGGAAGGAAGGGGAGAGCGGCGGCGAGCGCTGCGGCGGCCGGAGGGTTTGAGAGAGGGGGATCGCCGACGGAGGAAGCGGGCGCGGCGGAGCGGCCTGAGCTCGCGGAGGCGCTCGAGGTGGATGGCCGGAGACGGAGCAACGTCGGTCTGGCAGAGGTAAATCTAGGGTTAGGGTTTTATTATATTTTTGTTTTTCTCTGGTGTTTGGTGGTGGATTTGGGTGGCGGCCGGTGGCCGGAGCTGCGGTCCTGGTGGTAGGGTGGTTACGATGGTGATGGTTGGCCGGGTTAGGGTCGGTTGGCCAGGGATTTGGTGTGTTCGTGGTAGTTGTGGCCGTGTTGGTCGGGTGTTGGCGGGGCTGTTGGGGTGACGGTGACGACGGGTGGTGGCAGAAGTGGTGATGATGGGTGATGGGGCATGGTGGTTTTGGGCTTCGCCAATGGTGGCGGTGGTGGCTGGTTGTTATGGCAGCATGGTGGCTGGTTGTTATGGCAGCATGGTGATTGGTAGCTGCGGCCAGGGGTGGCCGCGACGGAGGCTGTGGAGGGTTTGGCTGGGATGAGGGAGAAGACGGACGGGTACTTGGTTTTGGGTGCAACGGAGGGATGATGTTGTCGACGACGGTGGTGGAGACAGGGGTTAGGATTAGGGTTAGGGTTTAGGAACTGGAGATTAGATAATTTGGGGATTTATATTGTGTCGGGATTGTCGGCACAAGAGAGAATAATGTATATGTAAAAACTAATGGAATAAGAATTTGGACGGGGAACACGGACACGAGGCACGCACCATTGGTTTATGGAATTTGTGGATGAATAATAAAAAGTTAGAGGAGTACCTGCCTATTTGTAGGATGTGAAAATTCCCAATTGGATAAGCACTATGAGTAGTTTAAACCCAAAAATAGATAGCTTGCAATTTAATTTAAAATCAATCAAATCTAAATCCAAATCCAATTAAAATCAAATTAAATACTTTTAGTTTAAAATCAAATCAATTTAAAATATAGATAGTTTACTATTTAAATGTATCCATGGAATCAAATCAAAATTTAAATTGTCACAAATATTTCAAAAATATGTTTTCCAAAAAATGCTATTAAAATAATTTCAAAAATACATTATTATTTAAAAATAAACTAATAAAATATTATGAAATAGATATTTTTGCACGAAGAATATTATTTATTATTAATAACTGCTAAAAACAATAGACTTTTTATAGCAAAAATAATAATTCTATATAATATTTTGAAAGTGTAATAAAATAGAAAAAATTGTTTTTCTAAAATATGTACGCTCGCACATATTCGCACTCGTCGAGCAAATTCAAAAAAGAAATAAATTTCGTGCGCGATGTATAATACGACTACGCGACATATATTACAAAATTTTTCAATCAGTACTAAATTTAATAAAATAAAAAAATAATAGAAATTTTAGGGGTTTTACATCCTACCCAACTTAAAAAAATTTCGTCATCGAAATTAAGAATTAGGAGGGGGTGAGAAGGCATAACAGACGGTAGATAGAAGGGTTTAAAGAAGTTTATATGGTCGTAGTCTAGGTTGAGGATATGATTAAGAGACGATTGTAATCACTTCTTAAATTCAAGTGATTAGAAAGTCAAAATTGTAGAATTAGGGTCGAGGGGAAGGTCGAGGAGTTTATGATGAAGACATAACAATGTCGAGTGGTAATGGTCTTAATTGATAGGACAGCTAGAGGAATTTCAAGTACAAGTGCCTTTGTCCTTCCAAAATCGGTGAAGGCGAAAGGGAATTAAGGAGTTCAATGATGACATTATTAATTACGAATACGTGGTTCAAAGGCAGTCGTATAGATTTTAAAAGAATCGTCAAGGCAGTCGTGGATGGGATTCTAAAGGACAAGTTTGGCTATGTCCCCATTCACGAAGAACGATAAAATAAAAGCGAACCAAAGTGCACTCGGTTGATCAGACCATCATGCACCGGTTCTGATTAGACAATATGTTAGTGGGAGCGACCCAATTAACATACGTCTTGAACAAGCTCGATAAAAGAATAAGCTTGCAAAAACTAGGCTATATTTAGCATCATTAGTCAAAACGGTAAATACATAGGTACGAGAGATTAAGATTTAAAGAAGGTAGAATGATTCTAAGTCATACAGTCGTCCTATAGTCTTCTTGTCCAAGTCCTTGGTTGGCTATACGAGTTAGGTCCTCTAGATTTTAGGATCTAAATAAGCTTGCTAATATAGGTCACTAGGTCAAAGGGGTTGCTAGTTCATAAGGTATTCTACCAAACTTAAAGAATTAAACTAATGGTGTTTTTGGACAACTAACTAGTAGGGTCAATTTCTAGCAAACACGAAGAGAAGATAAGAATAGGGACGGAAGGAAGCAAGCAAGATGCAATTGATGAGTCAAACGGTAGATAAAATCAAGAAAAGAGGTCAAGTATATGGATGAGATCCTAGACTTCTAATCCTATACGCAGGCTTGCTTGGTACGGTAAAGTAACCAAATAATTTATCTTGACCTGCATGGGCCACCACAAAAACATGTAACGCTCCAGTCCTAAAATACGTAGGACTAGGAACGTAGACATGCCAGCTGCATTCATACGAAGTATACTCCAATATATGGAAGCCTCGTATAAATACATAAGCTGTAAAATGCAGTAGAACCATAACTAATCTCATCCACACAACATAAATGAATAAAAGATATCATATAATGATAAGGAATTGTCGTGATACAATATATTGGACGGACAAATCCACTACCAACAAAATAAGAAAAAGTACATAGAAAATGAAATAAGTGGCGAGCGAAGCGAAGGCGATCCAAAGTGCAATCATCCTCGAAGAAATAGAGCGGATTATGACTAGAGCTAAAGCTTCTGCGAAAGACAAGAGCACACACCTGGCAAGACAACCAGGTCCTCAGAGTGACGTAACAAGACACATAATATCATGCCATATAAACTGAATAAATATTGCTCAAATAAATAAGTAAATCGAATTATAACATGTTCCAATACGCACCTACTGAACGAGCGTACCATCCCCCCAACCAAACAAGGACAGGAGATGGTAAACTATTTCACGGTAACGTATCTTCCCATGCTATGAATCCAATATGGTATCCGGACCCCAACAAGGTTCAATACCTTCTCATCGGAGTAGTAAGTCACACATACAACCAAACAAGGACAAAATGTGACAAACTAGTCCGCGACAAGTTATTGTTCCAAGCCACGGTTAGATACAAGTACCCAAACCAAAAGTACTCGTACCTAACGGATAGGGTGGCTTACCGTTCTAAGTGAAATGTAGTTAAGAACAATCCTTCCTATGCATGGGCCCTGGCTAAATATAATCGACGTAGTCCCCCCTTGGGCACGAGAGGCCCAATCAGTAAGAGCATGACGTTCCGCAGAATCGCCAGTGGCCGTCAGTAATCATGGGTAATCTGACCCGCGTCTCCGGCGGAGCTTACGGGTTACAAAAGGGAAAGTACATCGAAGCCCATACGCCACTACACCAAAAATGATAATTTGAAACATTTAGCATTTTGGACTTTGGAACAGTATATAGGTGTTCCTAGATCTTAGAACACTTGTTATCTGTTCCAAAATGCTAAAATGTTCCTAAAATTAATTTACTTAAATTTAGATTATTTTTTTAATTTTTGGAACAGTGAATAAATGTTCTTATTTATGTTCAATTGCATACTTTGATATGAAAAATGTTCCAGTTGATATGACGTACAAAACCCACTTCCTCTGAGTTGCAAAGGGAAAATTTTTTAATTGTCCCGCACTATTTTTTCATGTTTCCCTCTATTTCCCTTCTCTCTCTCATTTTTTCCAAATCCTCTCATTTTCAGGTCTACTTTTTCTCCCTCCCTCCACTCGAACTTTGATGTAGCACATCGATCGGTTATCCGGATGCGGAAGTGGTGGCGACTGTATCGACCTCCTCCTCATTGAGCGTCGGCCATGTCGAGGAAGTCCTCAAGCATCCTCTCCCCTTCAGTACGAACGGGAGCGTAAGGGGTGAAAGTGTTAATGTTGGTGATCCAGTGCTCGGTCTTGGGTCCAAGGGGAAGCTGGGGCGACGAAAGAAGGAGTCAAAGGGGGTGAAGGTGTTGTTGTCGATGGCGCGGAAGATTTTGTTGATGTTCATGGAGCCGAGGGTGGTGAGGAAGTACGCAGAGGACTGTCAGATGAACTCGGAGTTCGCAGACGGCGCCGATGACGCCAGTGTTCTCGAGGAAAGCTATTAAAATGGAAGGTTTTCCATGTGAGTTCTCATTTTCCAATTCCTGAAAGTGTTACTGAAGTTTTTCGTATGAAATTTTTGTTCTGGTTTTGTTCTTTATATTTTCTTCAAGTAATTGTTGAATATTTATTAGAGGAGGAGGAGGTGTTTGAGACACCAAGGTCCCATCCTCCGATCCCGTTGACGCTTCACACTCGAGCAATGGATCGATCCCGAAGGTCCTGCAGTATGAGGTCCCCAAGGACGAGGAGGTGGTCGTTGTCGTTGATGGATCTGTTGGTGTCGCTGAAGAGAATCTGGTGCGTGCGGAAGGATTTGTTGCTAGCAAGGAGGAACATCTCCATCATCCTATTTAGCTTGTACACACAAGATGTTTGTTGAAATGCTTAAGTAGATTAAAATTGATTAGCTTATGCGGTCATATTCATTTTGATGTGATAGAAACCTGCTTAATGATCTTTGTTTAAGCTTGTGCAGATGATACTTTGAAAAATATATGAGTTTCCTTTAATAATTGAAACTCTTGGATGTACAACCTTTATAGCCTAGGAAGAGGAACATATGAAATTATGACTATTATTTTCACATTCCAATGTTAATCATGTAAGGTTCTTGTTTGCAGGCTATTTGATTATATTCTAAAGCTCATTTTTAAAGCTAGGAGATCCAGTCATTCTGAGCAACGAGAGTATTTCTTTCTGTGAGTTTTTCTAGTGTGGTTGCTTAATTTCTTTCATGTTGGCTGCATACATTTTGTTTTTGAATATGGATACACTTATAGCTCTTCAGCTTGCATTAGAGAACATGTTATGTTCTTGCCTACTTATATGTACTATTGCAGCTCAGTCAATTTCTCACAAAAATCTCCTTGAAAATTTGAATCTGGACTAGATAATCTTGCAATATCTATTCAATTCTTCATTTTTTGCATCTTGCAAAGTTGACCAAAGACTACAAGGTCTGAGATTGAGTATTTTTTTACTACCACAAACCAAACACACACATCAGTATTTGGATCCAATTTGACCCTAGTCAAGAACTTCTCTTACATGTGGATATGAAGCTTGGTCCTTTTCCTTATGGTTCCAGCTATTTACTAAAATTGATGTATTATTTTTTGTACGACAAGCTTCTTGGATGTTACAACTGCATCTTCAGTCTGAAATTTTGTATGCTCATACATGAAGATCATTAAAGATGAAGTTGCAGGTTGTACCAGGAGCATTTTAGTTATATCTTAGCTCATCTGGTTACATCACTATTATATCTTTTTGTGGCTATATACAGTTTGCTGAACATGTATATTTTTATTTCTGAGTTGAAAATAGCTACACACATTAGCCAATCTGATATTACTGGACCTCCAACGTTGTTAATAAAAAAAACATAATATGGTACTCATGTGTTTTTTATTTGTTTCCTTTACATTTCAGTGCTGCATTAGGATGGTTTGCTTATGAACCAGAGTGGTATCAATCAAATAATAAAAGTTTCACCCAGAGCGAGGCTCAGTCTGTTTCTATATTTCTCCACCATATATTGAATGATCAAACGGATGTTGCCCCAACCAGTCACATGGTAAGTAATCTTCAGTATATAGTTAAGCTTGGTTATGTTGCTTTTCTAGTCATGAAATGGCCACTATGACCTTTAGTATATGTTAATTTCATCTCCATTTATTGTTTTTAATCTTCTGTAGATGGATCAGTGTCACCCCCTTTAGGGCCAAATAGACAACTATGCTACCGGGAGAGAGAAGAGGAAACAATTACTTACGATGCTTTGCTAGCATGAGGCTGATAGGCTTGAAGTCTGGGCACAACCTTTAAATACAAAGTAAGTTTCTAGGAATTATCCACCTCTATTTTTATTTTGCTTGCTTTCTCATGAATTTAGAGTTTCTCGTTATATATTCATAAGTGTTCTACAAGGACCCTTACCTTACTTTCTCTTTCTTCACATGAATGTGCAGAGAAACTACATCTTATCGAACTAAAATTGGGGCAGATAAATGGATTGAGCATGCACGAACTGCATTTTCTGTGGATCCACGCATTGCTTTCTGCTTTACCTCAAGGTTCCCACCAAATTCATCTGTGACATCTAAAGTTACTCAGTTGGTTCAAGTATGTTTTCTTTGGGATAGAGTTCATTTTATTTATTGCTATGAGAGTCGTTTAGCTTCCGGTTGTAACAGAAAAGAATATGCTATCTATCAAGCGGTAACACCATTGGATTTTTTTTTTGGAGATTAGACCAGACTTATTTGCTACAATCTGACTGTGGTTTCATGTGGTCTTGGATACTGCATTTGCATTTGATTGGATACTTCTGCTGTAAAATTATGATGACTATGCTGCACAAGTTACTACTTATCTAGAATCATAGCTATCCTTCTTCAGAGGCCTTAAAATACATTAATTAGATCCTTCACACCATTACCAATGTGAAATATTCAAACTATTTTATACATGATGGCTTACACATATACAATCTCTATTACCCCCTAGTTGGTTAAATTATATGGTGAAGTTGTCTCTGAACTTTGCTTCTGTCTGTATTATTTGTTATGTCCAATTTAATGTTGAGATGATAGTTCTCTCTGGCATTTTTATATGCATTACCTGCTCATCAAAAATTAATACTTTATTCAAATTGGTTAGACATTCTTATTAACTCCAGTCATCAATAGTACTAAAAACAGAACTATTTTCCCAAAAAAAGTTACATGGAACATGTTAATAAAATACCTTAGGCAATTTGTACCAATATAATATCCATATATATCAAACAGAACTATGTTTCATATACCTTCATGCACATGGCGTTGTACCAATATAATATTCATATGGTGCTGCCTTCTATTGTCCTGACTCATTTGTGAGTTACCCACAAGAATCCTGGTTGAGAATATGCATTTTCTTATTATAATTCCAGTGATAAGATTTTCTAATTAAATAATAGAGATATTTGATAAGTCATTTCTTACTGTTTGCTGTGTCTTTTAAACCTTTTATCGGATTTAACCAATTTAAGGGTGCTAATTGCTACTATTAGGCGCCATTTGGCAGATCCTGACATTATTAATCTGCTCTGAATTAACAATGCAGATTGACTTATTTTAAATATAAACATCCTATCCCAAATGTGATGTACTTGCATGCAGTTTTGTATATTTTCTTAATCCCAGTAACTATTTGATTTCGCAGCGACTGTTACTTATTTGTCTTCTTATGTTTTAGTACTCTTGCGTTAATTCAGGAATGTGGAGGCAAATTTGAAAAAACTTTCGATGAAACTAGGGGTATGATGGAAGTCATTGCTGTCACATGGAAATTCTAGTATGTGATTCTCTGTTACTTTTTAGAAAATGAGGAAGTCTTGCTATAATTCATTTCTAATTAATGTACATTTGCATATATGACCAATTGTTTTCCTCATCAATACACAGTTCCAACTGTAAAGGACAAACTTTTCATTATTCATCATCATGTGATACGGACAATAGTTTCTTATTTTAGCACTAAATTCTACAACATATTCTCAAGTATGAAAATACGTCCACAAATCACGTTTGCTTATGAAACAAAAGGTCAAACTTGGATATCTGAAGAAACCAGCCGATTTCATAAGGTTCAATTCACATTTGTCAGTCTGAAACCTGATGGATCCCAGGTTCCTTGAAGTTTCAAAAATGTGAGCCTTCCCCTTTATACATAAGTTCTTTGCATGAATGTTGGAGTGAAAGTGTGAAACCCAGTAAAATCTAATAAGATCCAAATTTGTTATTAATTCACATAGGTTTCATTCTCCCTCAAGTTGTTAATGTTTTTTAAATTCCAAATATGTTTTATAGCTCATCAAATGGAAGTCCAAAATTCTCTAAATGCTTTTTATATTGCCAATTAAGCTTATCTTGTAAGAAGGTGTCAGTCTTTTCAGATTGCCAAAATAGTTTGACACCGTGCTATCCGTATTGTATGTTCTCTATTGACACCAGCACTAATAATAAGAAGTAATCTGAAATTTATTGGAATCTAGTAGCCTCATGCAGTAGAACCTAATTCCCCATTTGCTCCTTGATTTGACTGCGTTGATATTTTAGCATCAACAGTCGATATTTCTAAAGGTTCTCCGTATCAGCCAAAATGCTTTCCTTCATGATTCAGTCCAGAAATAAAATATCATGCCATTTGAACATCAAATTCACCTTCAGATGTTCGTGTAATTGAGGAGGAGGGTCTCTGAATATAAACTTGACACTTTCCAACCTTAAATTGAGCCTGCTGCCTCTTATGACATGTCCTTCATGTTGTCTGTGCTTGTGTTATATGAATATCTTGCTAATTCAAGTTGTCTTAATGTATGCAAATCAGCCAATCAGACCCATCAAGAAGAGTTTACAATGACTTATGTGGTGCTTCAGAAGAATATCGTATTTGTAACCCATATTCTTGCGAGAAATATTTTCTTTGTCTATATGCCATTAAGCTCTAATGTTGCAGAGTAGATTTCTCCTAATAAAGCTGAATGAAAGAAAAATATTCATGTGCTCAAGCATGAAGAGATGGAAGGTTTTGTTTTTCTTATTTCATAGCAGGAAATAACCTCTAATGTCGATCTTCTAGGTTCTAAGATACTATCCCCTTGATAGTCTCTTCCACAACCTCATAACACTGTTCAATTCAGTTGGTATTTTCAATAGCAGGTTGCACATGCTTCTCTTTTCTCTTAAAAAGTGTACTATATCATTTATTCAATTACAATAGGTAATTTTCTCCTATGGCTTCAAGTTTCGCTTAATGTTTCATCTGGCTTTAATGTATTATATTGTTGCATTCATTTAAAACCTGTCTTTGTCCACTTGTATAAACTGCTCACTAATCTGTCAACCTTTATGTTTCTTCTAGGTAACATAAGTGGGGACTCTGTTTATTAGTCATCATAACTAAAAATTCAAAATAAGGGCTGACACAATCACCTCCATTCCTCATGTTAGTCCCTTTCAATCAGGTGCGAACTTACACAAGCACATATGGTCGCTGACATGCAATGTAACCATAGACACATGCCTGGTTTTGGTACAAGTGATAAACATCTGCTCTTTGTTTTAAACTGGATTCCCTAACTTATTTTCTCTGTTTGTATGATTTAAATTTTACTCTTTAGTCTGAATGCCTGAAAGTGTAAATGTACATTGTTGTATCATCTTGCCTACAATTATGTCTGAACCTTTTCTATGTTGATCATCTTGTACTGGTTATGTATATTGAGAAAAATATGCATACTCTTTGGGCAAGGGTATCATTAGGATAGGTTCAGCAGTACTTGCAATAGAGTCTTCGAATCCTCAACAAAATATAGGAAGATGGCAACACAACCTCTGTACAATGGTTGTCCTAAGAGTAAGACAATGTTGTCTACCATTATCGTATGCAACAGAAATGCAATCCTGAACATAATTTTCATCATGGTAAGTATTTTTTTCCTTTCTTTTCTTTTTCACTATTTCCAGTATGGAGTTTTGTTTTTGACAATTCTTCTACTTTTGCAGCTTCCTAGATATTGGCCTGAAGATCCAATATTTGAACAAGACCATGTGATAAAAATAAACTTGAAGAAGCCCTCCTATATTATTTTCAAAAATATCAAGACGATCCTTCTCCACTGTAACTATAATATAGTCTTCATGTTACAATTTTTTATCAAATGGTGATCCTTCTCCAGTGTAACCATAATATAATCGTCATGTTACTATTTTTCTTTCAAGTTCAGTAAATTTATATTCTTCATTTCACGTTTCTATCAAGTATTTGCATCGAACGTATGAGATATTCAAGTTAGTGATTCTGCTGTGGTTGATATAGATTTTTATTATACAGGTTTGGAAACATTTTTCTCCATTTGAACAAACATGGGGATTTGGCAAGCATGCTAAAGGTAATGAGTTAGTTCTTGTGTTATTTACAATCTTTCTAGTAGAATCTTGCATGAGTTCCTCTTCCTAAAGTGGGAACCAAATAGGCATCAATAAAAACTATTCACTCACATTCTAGATGTGTCCTTTCTGAGATAATGCCTTAAAGAGGTCACGCATGGTATTGGACTAAGATACACAAGAAACTATTTGTTTGGTTATTGTTCTGAACTTTATATTGTAATTATTATCTGCATCTGTCTATTTTGGTTTCCTCTAGATAGCTACTCCTGAGGCCTGGAGGTATTTGTTTCTTCCATGTATATTTATTTAAAGGTTGATTTTTTTCTCCATATATACTAATACTTATACCTTCCTACAGCTACATTTTCGAATGGTTGGTGAATTGCCATCTTACTATGATATTTTTCTACTATAATATATATTGTTTTTATTTTCTTTTTATCATTCTTATATGCATATGTATAGGTGTACCTGCGTCACGTGTGCAAGTGTACCAGTCAGAGTGTTATCCACATAGGTGTAATAATTGGTCATCAATAAGGGTATCAACTATGGATGTGTGCGACAGCTAGGATATGGCAGTAGCTATGGCTGAGTAGTAGTTGGATCAAAAGGAGTATGTATCAGTATAGGATCAAAAGATGTATAAATGTGATGGTTTTATGTTAGCACATTTCCATGCAGAGTATCATAACAACAAGGTACAAGTGTTAATTAACAAATAAACATCAAATAGAGTCAAGTTGTGCAGTTCTTGTCAAGTGAAGTCTGTTCAATTGCAGCAGAAAATTGTGTTAGTGTATGTGTAGGATTCTGCAACCACATAACAAGGAGATACATGGTATAATGAATGAGTGTAACAGAGAGTATACTGTATTCCTAGATGTTTATGTAGAATTTCCTATAAATCAGGACCCTGCAGATGTGTGTAAACATGCAGTGCCTAGGAGTGGTATGCACAGATCTGTAGACACAGACTGTTGGTAAGGTGTTGTGTATCATCATTGAGAGTGTGTTGTATTGGCATACCATGTGTAGTATGTATAAACAACAACAGAAATGAGGTACTTATACAATTTATTTGAAAATAACAAGCTAATCAAGACCCATTTTACTAATTATGCAATTTATTAGTGATTCTTGATTTTAACATGTTTCATAATGTTGCATGCAGGTGTTGCTATTTGTCGTTATTCAAATCTCCATTATTCGGTTGGATTATAGTTTCCAGATCACGTTTTGAAGAACTAATTTTTGGTGAGACAGAGATCCAAGTAGGTGTACTGCAGAAGTTGGGTCATCCATGAGTTAGGAGGGAGTTTGATGGCTGCTTGATTCAAAATTGTCCTAGTTTTACTTCGAATATTAGCGGAACTAGAGTGAATGTTATCATATCCTTTACTTCTCAATCATTTTGAAGTATTTCAGTTTGTATGGAATGATTGTGATTTGTATTAAAGTGTTATCTGATTAACACTATGGATCTCTGAATGTTTGGAAGAGATGTTTTGCATGTTTAATAATTTTCTCAATTTTTCTCAACTGTTGTGTTTAAGCTGTTACTTCATGTTTTTAGCCGAAATTAAATTTAGAATAGTGAAAAAAGGTATGGATGAAAATATAGTATGTTGTGCCTTTTTAGATATCATCACTTAATCTGCTATCTTCAAAAATATGATTGTAGCACAACTTTTTATGTGTTTCCATGTCCAGTTTAGAAATCATTAGATTTAATTGTTGTTCAAACTAAAAATTGGAATGCAAGAATGAAATTAGAAAAAAGAAAACTGAAACGTCAATAAAGTGTTGCAAAACTAATAAGATTATGGAAAAAAAATGTTGCAAATTATATTTAGGAACAACCTTAAAGTGTTTCAAAATAATATTTAGAAACGTTTCAAAGATGTTCCAAAAATAATTTAGAAACACATCATATATGTTCCAAAATATAATTTTGGAACGTCTTGTAACTGTTCCAAACTAAATATAGGAACACTTTATAATTGTTCTAAATATTGCAATGCCATTTTTAGGAACAGTTATAATATGTTCCTAAAAATATCAGGCACATATAAAAACTGTTCCTAAATGCCTTTTTTGGTGTAGTGCGCTAAGGAATTGTCCTCCCCGCCCAATGCCTACTATGTTGTATCTACAACATAAACCACTAGAACCTCTAAGTCAAACTAACATGCAACCTCTATTAGCGGTTATTCCTATCGCACGGCTTGTACGTACTGGTGGCCAACCAATCACGCACTTTCGTGTCCTACATGCGACACACAACTTCGTGTTACAACGTGTCAAGGCCAATGAATGCAACACACAAGGTGGTCCCTTAAATCTAGGTTTATTTTGTAAGAAAAATAATACACAGCAGGAAATATAAATGAACAGTAAGTTCTAATAGTTATGCCATGTATCACAGTTTATTTTACATAAAGAAAATAAATAATGCATGAAATATGAGCTAAAATAAATAAACAGCTAATGGCAAGGTGTCTTGCCTGGTAGGACGCCTGGTGTGCTGCGATAATCATGGTGGCATGAACTGCGACTTCGGTGAAATCACTACACAAGGAGACCTCTGATGGCGGCACGGATCGTGTCATTGAGTCCGGAAGGGTCAAATTAGTTAGGGTTGACATAAGGTAGACCAAGATTGGTCGAGAAAAAAGGAAAAGGAGGATAGTCATGGACAGAAGGATTATCGAAGGTAATTCATATAAACATATATTTAGAACTATTTATGAAAATATTTATATATAAAAAAAATTATTCTACCAGTTAAAATACTTTAAATAAATAATTTGAAACTTCATGAAGTTAGTTTTGGGTCAAAACTAAAATTTAACTAGATAGACAAATATTATAATACTATTCTGAAGGTCAGAAAGCTATAAAAATAATAGAAGATAATATAATAATATTTTAATATTTTAAAATCTGATTTGGAAATCAAGACCAGCCAATACTATAATTTTTATTACAAATAAAATTTTAGAAGCTTATACATATATATATTTAAAAGAAAATTTATAATAACGAAAATCTTAATACTATAATGGTAACTAATGTTATACTAATAAAAAGTAGTTATTTACAGTATAAAAAAATCTAGCAAGAGTTCTAAAGTATTTCTCATCATTATGTACAACACAATAAAACAAAATATTAAGTAAACTAACACAAAAAAAAAACAATCACTCCAATCAGGAGAAAATATAAACAAGGATAAATAATATTAATAACCAAAAGAAAACAAAGAACGAAAAAACAAATAATAAAAAAAGGGAAAATAATGTGTAGCAGCTGACTCTGTGGCCTGTGCTGCTCCAATTAAAAGAAGAAAATAGAAAGGTCAAGGAGAGAGAGAGGAAGGGAAGGGCGATCGTAATGGGGGTGAGCGGAGAGAGGAGTCGGAGGGGTAGGCGGCCAGGGGCGGCGAAGGGCAGGTCGGAGGCGGCGCTGCAAGGCGGAGGGAAGAGAAGAAGGTCAGAGCGTGGGGTTGAGCGGGGGATCGGCGCGACGACGAGGCTGGGCGGAGCTCGCGACCAGGCGGGAGGAAGGGGAGAGCGGCGGCGAGCACTGCGGCGGTCGGAGGGTTTGAGAGAGGGGGATCGCCGGCGGAGGAAGCGGGCACGGCGGAGCGGCCTGAGCTCGCGGAGGCGCTCGAGGTGGACGGCTGGAGACGGAGCGACGTCGGTCCGGCAGAGTTAAATCTAGGGTTAGGGTTTTATTATATTTTGTTTTTCTCTGGTGTTTGGTGGTGGATTTGGGTGGCGGCCGGTGGCCGGAGCCGCGGTCCTGGTGGTAGGGTGGTTACGATGGTGATGGTTGGCCGGGTTAGGGTCGGTTGGCTGGGGATTTGGTGTGTTCGTGATGGTTGTGGCCGTGTTGGTCGGGTGTTGGCGGGGCTGTTGGGGTGACGGCGATGACGGGTGGTGGCAGAAGTGGTGATGATGGGTGATGGGGCATGGTGGTTTTGGGCTTCGCCAATGGTGGCGGTGGTGGCTGGTTGTTATGGCAGCATGGTGGCTAGTTGTTATGGCAGCATGGTGATTGGTAGCTGCGGCCAGGGGTGGCCGCGACGGAGGCTGTGGAGGGTTTGGCTGGGATGAGGGAGAAGACGGACGGGTACTTGGTTTTGGGTGCAACGGAGGGATGATGTTGTCGGCGGCGGTGGTGGAGACAGGGGTTAGGATTAGGGTTAGGGTTTAGGAACTGGAGATTAGATAATTTGGGGATTTATATTGTGTCGGGATTGTCGACACAAGAGAGAATAATGTATATGTAAAAACTAATAGAATAAAAATTTGGACGGGGAACACGGACACGAGGCACGCACCATTGGTTTGTGGAATTTGTGGATGAATAATGAAAAGTTGGAGGAGTACATGCCTATTTATAGGATGTGGGAATTTCCAATTGGATAAGCATTAGGAGTAGTTTAAACCCAAAAATAGATAGCTTGTAATTTAATTTAAAATCAATCAAATCTAAATCCAAATCCAATTAAAATCAAATTAAATACTTTTAGTTTAAAATCAAATCAATTTAAAGTATAGATAGTTTACTATTTAAATGTATCCATGGAATCAAATCAAAATTTAAATTGTCACAAATATTTCAAAAATATGTTTTCCAAAAATACTATTAAAATAATTTCGAAAATACATTATTATTTAAAAATAAACTAATAAAATATTATGAAATAGATATTCTTGCACGAAGAATATTATTTATTATTAATAACTGCTAAAAACAATAGACTTTTTATAGCAAGAATAATAATTCTATATAATATTTTGAAAGTGTAATAAAATAGAAAAAATTTGTTTTTCTAAAATATGTACGCTCGCACATATTCGCACTTGTCGAGCAAATTCAAAAAAGAAATAAATTTTGTGCGCGATGTATAATACGACTACGCGACGTATATTACAAAATTTTTAAATCAGTACTATATTTAATAAAATAAAAAAGTAATAGAAATTTTAGGGGTTTTACAACTAACTAGAGTATGGTTAACTTAACTTAACCTAGGGTCTCATATCTAGCCAAGTCCAACTCAACTAGGGGTAGGTCACAAAGTCAAAGCTAGTCAAAGTCAACCTACATTCAAACAATTCCAAAATAATTTCTAAAAATTCCCATAAATTCAAATAATTTAAAATAAAATCAAATAACCCCAAAAATGACAAAATACCCTCAACTAGAAATGATAAACAAAATACCCTAATCACAAGGCTAGGCTCTAGGTCAACCAGTCTCCAAGGTTACACTATCAAAACACCAAAATCATAAGTCATGATTTAAAATAGTTTAAATGATTAAAAATCACTAAAAATTATATCATGATTTAAATATCATTATTAAAAGACTAAAATTATAAAATTTCAAAATTACCCTCTTCTGGAAAACTGGGTGTTATAATCGCTAATCAAGATACATGGTTTTCCCAACCATGCAAAAGAAATCTTCTGTCTTCAGTCTATCATCAGTATTTCTTCGGGACGGAAATCTCTCTAACCTTCCTCAACTTTTTTGAAGTAGACTGGTCCCCTGCGGTAATGCTCCCTGTGATTGCTGAATCTGGAGAGGCGGGTCCTTCTTTTGTGATACTGGTGCTCCGCGTGCTTGTCCTTGGATAGTGTGATCAACAGTCTCCGGACAATCTTTGACTTGGTGAGTAGGCGATCCGCAGTACAAGCATAGTCTCCATCTTTGTGGCATTTGTCGTAGTGGTGTCTCGAGCGGTACCAGAAATTGTAATTGGTTGTTGGCTAGATTTGAGTATGAATCCGATGATGCGGCTGAAGAAGCAATGTCTGAGTATGGCAACACTTTGCGGGTCCAGGGTAGTTGCTGTCTTCGTCATAAGTCTTCATGTCTCTTATGTGCTTCAGCTTACCATCTCGTTCCATTGTCTGTGCTGCGTTCGATATCAGAGGAGTCGGATCCTTAGAGGCTTGGATGTTCTTCAGTGGCGGCTCCAGGTGCTCGATCTGCTCCTCGGTACAAGATATGCGCTCGGTGTCGAAGAAGTCCAAAGATCCGAGAGTCTGGAAATCAGATGTCCTTCCTGGCTTGGAGAGTGTATCCATATGTCTGACTTGGAAAGAATGGCATGCTCCCTCTGGTTGTCAAGGGACTCTTCAAACGTCTCCGTCATCTACATACTACCCATGGGAATAGTAGAGTGGTAGAAGGTAGTGGAAGCTCGAAAGCGTCAAGTGCAGGTGAATCGACGGTTCTGATATTTGTGTCTGAATCGTCTGAAAAACAGAAAACGGTTAAAATGTCCTAAACCTAAAACAACAAGGGGTTATAAATATCAATATACCTGATATACCATAATTTTCTGATTTTTTCTATGCTGTGATCAAGATTCCCTAGTGTAATCAAGTTCCCCAATAGTACTCTAATACCTAGGTTCCATTAGGATAGACCTGCATAGGCCACCACTAAAAACATGTCACGACCCGCTTCCGAATAATCGGATACGAGTCGGACACGCCCAGCCTTCATTGCTAGACACAATAAAGTAAGTTGTACCAAAATCTAGGAAAATCTAACCAGATAATCAAGACAAGTAAAAATTACAGCATCTATAATGTATCCCAGAAAGATCACCATAATCCACAAATCCAGATATCATAGTGTACCAGAATCAACATGAATGAAAAGTGCTATGAACTCTAAAGTCAATATCCTGGGCTCTGGCCCATAGAGTAGAACAATATCCTGCAAGCACCTGCAACATATCCTAGTCAGGAGCGGAGTTAAGTATATCCAAGAAAATAAACATGAGCATCATGGTATGAATCAAGAAAGATAAAATATATATAAGTGCAGGAAATGAGACAAGACATAAAACTGAGCAGGAAATACTGAAAGTAAAACATGGAACATGGTATGAGTCCTGAACATGAAATACAACCTGAATATGAAATACAACCTGAATCATGAAATACAACCTGAACATGGAATACAACCATGAATCCTGAAATACAACCTGAATCCTGACATGTGCAATATTGAAATACTTCTAGATTGTGTGATCGGCTTGGGTAGATGCAATGAACATGAAATGGTACGACTTTGGTCCCGCGTGCACGATGCGGGACCCAAGCTATTCACATAAGTAGTAACAGGGTTTGATCATGTATCTATAGTATTTTCCCTCCCAAACACAAGTAATACATGAAACCAGACAATGTCGTGATACATCGTGTCAATCAAGGAGATACAGGGATGAACATGCAAGACATGAGAAATAAATAAATCCGAGGAGTATACTTGCCTTGCTCATAGTGATCAAGTGTGGATAGCAAAGCTGTATATCCTCTTGTTAATGATTACAAGTTGATTAAGTTCTAAACATCAATAGCTAAGTATTTTAACTATCAATTGAGTCAACTATCCTTATGTCTTAATCTAACTCTTGGTAGTAATAAGCTTACTCATTATATAACAAGTAATCTTTCTGATTTATGACACAACAATAATCCCATATCTATAACTTAAACACATTAGGCAAATTCTTTAACCTTAGATTATGTACTTATCTATGTAAGTAATTTTTTTAAGAATCCTTTTAGTCAACAGCAAAGAACTTCAAAACTCAACTGGAAGAAAGAATGAATACACTGATAGTATCTTGGCTGCAACCTACAATCATAGATTTAAACCTACTTTTGTCTACTAACAAGGTTCCTACTGCTGCTATTTAATACCATTTATGCCCAACAATTGCATACTCAAACCCCATCTTAGTAATACAACCCAACTCTATATATATATCCTGTACAAAATTGTACACAAGATACTCAACCCAGAATACTCATCAGCAACAACAGCCTCACTTGAGTCTAAACAGGACCCCCAAGAAAGTCTATACAAAAATATACAAAATCAAAATCAAAAGAAGTATTAAAACCAAATCCCGATTCTATCAATTGCTATACGCTATTTATTCAACTCAAATCTTCTAAGCCCAAGCCAGAATTATATGAGTCCAGCAATCTTAAACATAACAGGATCTTTCATCACTCACAGAGGCTGACAACCAATACTCTTGCTTCATGGCAAGAGTCCATATTTAACCCTTCACTCTCAAATCAAAATAAAACAAAACATTGCTAATCTACCAAAACCAAGAATGAAACACACAATCTAATGGAAATTATACAATCAATTCCATATACCAGCAGATAGGGACTATACTCCCAAGTTAAATATTTCAAATTAAAACATTCCTACCCCTGCATTCAAAATCCCATATTGCAACACTAAGACATCCAAGAATTTAACATACGGCCCAAAACTTCAATTGTTTGGAAAGATGAACACAATTAATATACAACCAAATTGAACACCCGACCCAAGAAATTCATAAAACCACAGAAATTTATATACAAAACTCAGAAATTTAAATAGCTAATTTGACTACTCTCAAGGGTTGGCCAACTATTACTGCTGTCCCGAACTCGACGTCTCCATGACAGATCCGAACCCACTGGACACGACTGACACTCCATGCCCGGACACGATCCAACTTGGACATGCAGACACGAACATCTACTGAAATTAGCAAAGCTTCGAACACACACACGTGAACACGATAATCCTGAATATTTAAAATCACTAGACACAATCAAAGCACTGCAGAAGAAATACGCCTCTCAAAATATACATAAAGTTCACCTGAAGCAAGTGTCCAAATAGGATGGGGTTCGATCCAAGGGTCCGATACCGATTCTCAGCTCACTGTAACCAGGCCGCTGTTGAATCAACACATCGAATAAAAATGAGTGACTGTCGAGAAATCGCTAATGATCCTCTCGAATAAACCCAATTTAACAAGACAGGAAAAATAAAATGAATACTCACTGTTAAATTCCGAACTGACACCTGCTACTACATCCACTCAACCGACAACCCTAACGAATCCTTCGATGTCCAAGTGATGGCGCTGCAATCACCCGACACAAGGACACGACTCTATCATCGATCAATCTTAGCTCAACGGGAAACATTCGATAATAAGTAAGGATCAACTACTTGCACTCACCGGGAAGAGAATCGCAAAGCCGAACCGTCGTGGTCGCTGCCACAGGAACTCGGAACATCGCCGCCGTGATCGAAGGATGGTCGCCGCAGGAGATTCTCGAGGTCAACGTCGGGATGAAGAACTCGCCGTCGAGAGAAGACGCACACCACAGCTCTGGAGACGTACGCCGCTTCTAATTTGCCGGGGAGAAGAAACTCACCGCTGCCATCCGCCATGGCCGTCGAAAAAAGGGGAGAGGGTTTGTCGCTGTCGTTGCGCCGTCCAAAAGAGTCGACGCTGGTGGTCGCCGGTTCAGATCTGCTACCGGATCAGCTATGTCGCCGTCGTGGCCGGAGAAGTCGCTATCGCCGCCGGAAGAGCAGAACACTGATCCATCCCCCCGTGTGGTCGTTCACAGCCAAGAGCTGGACACCGATCCGTCGATCATCCTTCGCCGGGAGCTTTGGACGCCGTCAGCATCACCACCAGAGGAATTTAGGGTTTGGGTTTCTGAGCCAAACAATTTTGGGGAGAACTGATGGAACGAAAAATTTGTGATGGACAGAAAAAACAAAGAAAGAAAGAATGAGCTCTGCTCATTCTCTCTCCTCCACTGCCATTTGATAAAAAGATATTTTTGCACAAAAGTCCCCCAAAATTGAATAATTTCACATTAATATCCAAAACTTTGTTATTCAATTATATATTTGTTATGAAAATAGTTAGAGAGTTGGGACCACTTGAGTTGCTTATAACTAACTTAAATATTTACACCCAAGCCACTAAATAAAATATTTCCCTCCAAATGATCATAAATTTGATTATAATTTACTAAAAATAATTTAGAGAAATAATTATAATTTCAAAAATTGAAAAGCGGAGTTACACGAAGACATAGTTTTAGCAATGTTACATAACCTACGATTCCTTGAAATAATTTCAACTCTATGGGTCGCGCCTCGCCAGTGCCCTGCTGGCTGTAGTGAACCTACACTCTCTACTCTCGAGTAATTGACAGCAGTACGATGTTGTCTTGCCATTGCAATCATTAAAATTACTCCAACTATATTTCTAAGAACTTCAAGGAGCTGTTAGAGGTCCAAACTAGTTGACTATGATAGAAAGCGTAAACATCTGCCTATAACTCTTAATTCGTAAAGTAGAAGATTGATCGGGGAGGAAATACCTAAAGACAAAAGAAGTAAGAACATCGTAATATTTATTTCATATGTATTTCAAATGGATGAGGAAAAACTTTGAATCAAATCTAACTCGAGATTCGTATATGAATAACAGAATCAGAAATTATAAACGAATTCCTTACAACAAAATAGAATTTAAAATAGGCAATTCTAACTTATGATATAAGATTTACATCTAAATAGAGCAAAAGGAAAATTGAACAGTTTATCAAGATTACATCCTTAATTTTTTGAAAAGCCTAACTTACCAAGTGAATAGTATATCCACATTGGATCATACCGTCATATCAAAAGTACAGTGTATCTATAAAGATTTGATAAACTATCTAAATTTAATAATCCCTTTATCTAAATTGCATGGCCTATCTGACAACCTTAACTACCCAACGGTCAATTTAAACAAGGGACTCCTAGTCCTAGTCATTCTCTCAAATCAATTTAACTCTAAGTTGTGAATAAGCATTTCCTGGTCGCAGGCTCGCAGTAGTACGACTGACATAGGTACTACCACGAGTTCGTAATCTTCCGACCTGCATGGGCCACCACAAAAACTTGTCACGACCCGCACCCGCTTTTCGGATACGAGATATGTCCAAGCCAGCCTACGCCGCAGTCGACGGTAGAACGCTGTCATGGCCAACATGCTCAAAATTACAAAGGATACATTTATTGCTCATTCACATTACTAAATCAATTACAACATTTATAAATTTTAAGTTAAAGAAATACAAAGTTTTCACATTTAATGAAAATGATACAACTGCTATATTTTTAGGTTTCTGTCTGCAAGTACACCCGTATCTCCCAAGACTGAGTGAAGCCACACTAACCTGAAAAATGTTGGTTTTCAGTCAGGAATGGAACGAGTACAATCTCACAACAGAATCAATAAATCGATATCTATAAATCTATATAATACTGAGATACATCATAAGGGATAAACAGAGAATCATGGTAGGAATCATGCGAGTAAAAGCAGGGAGACATGGTACACAAGATAAGCAATGACAAAAAATGTAATGTAACAAGACTATATCTAACAAGTGATTTGAAATACACTTTCGACATTTAAATGGCTAAGGGGTAAATCTGGCACCCTGCATGTGTCGTGTGCAGCTGCTATTATTCACGAATAGACATCATGAAATATTTTTGGATATGTTTACATGTCTACTAATGTACCTCCCCGCCCGACCAGTACTCATGGATCCAAACAGGTCACAAACACGATAATAAATTGGTCACGAATAACATGCAAGAATCCATAACTACTATCTCGTGTGACAAGCGTGTCAAGAACTAATGGAATATAAATGTAAAATATTATTAAATACAGGAAGTATAGAGATAATCAAATATAAAAACTGTCAGAGATGTACTCGCCTGAGGTCCTGTGCAGGTAAAACCGATAATACTTACCACTCAACGAGCCACAACAGTCAACACATGCAGAAGTCTCCGGATGCTGAAATAAATATTACCAACATTCTTAGAATAGTCAAATTAGCTAAAATTGCCTATCCTTAAGTCCAATTCTGGATACAGGGACAAAACGATAATTTTGAGTCAAAACGGTGTCCGCCGTTGAACCCATTTTGCACCGAAAAGCGTGCCAAAGTCTATGGTCTCTAAAGTCATCAAACTATATGTCTACAGGTCTGGTTTTCTGATACAAACCCAACCTTATATCCAAAGCTGGATTCCGGCGGGCCGTGCACAAAATCGTCTGTTGAGTCAGACCGTGGGGCCCGTAAAACGGCAATCCGATCAACTATCTCATAATCGGACCAAACTTGGCATACAGGACCAGAAAAAATGATACGTCCTGTTGGCTCAAGTTTTGTCTCGATCTGACGAACGTGCACAAAGTAATTAGGAAATTTATATAGAGGCCGATACGGTAAATTTCGACGGATACGCATCAAATTCGTCGTACACACGCAACCATTTGAATTCTGTCAAAGCCCCACGTCCACGAAGCCGATACGCACCTTTCAATGCTTTCGGTTCGCGACCACATCGCCCAGATTGGCGGGACGTACGTCGTATCGAAGTAATTTTTTAGAATTTTAATATTTTTAACAACAATTTTTCTCTAATTTTAACATTGAATAACTTTGCACTGAATTGATGAAATCAGAAACTGCAAAAGGGGTTTTAATCCTGAATGTTGTCTACAAGTGCCTTGAATTAGTTTTCTGAAAACCCTAATATATAGTACAAAAATTGGCTTCCAAGTTGGGATTTTGGATAGCCTAATACTCTGTTTTTCTAACAATTTTTTAGGCAGCTTTGCTTCAATCTTTCGAGCAATCCACTGGGTATTACGAGATTCAATTTGAAAGGGTTTGTAGTGGTTCATATAGGCTTCATATAGAAATTTGTAGAACCATAAACGATCATGTGTGAAGGAACTACGAAGATGAGAAAAGGGGGTACCTTGTGGTCGACGAAACAGAGTTTACTCTGTGGACAGTCGAATTTTGGTTCCCTCGCGGCGGTGCGGCGGTCGGTGACTGTGCACAGGCGGTCAAAGGTGGTCGCCTGGTACTAGGTGAGGTCGAGGATGCTCTGGGCTTCGATGGCGTGGGGTATTTCTAGGGTTTCTCTCCGGGTTTCTGACATAGCCGTATATATATACGCTCGGTTTGACGAAACAGGGTCCGCCCGTCCGTACGGCTGGGGAGTGGGTTCGGGTTCCAGGGATTAGTTGCTTGCTGTCAGGTTCTACCATTCTTTATTATTATTATTATTACTATTATATTATTATTATTATTATTATTATTATTATATATATATATATATATATATATATATATATATTATATCTATATAATATATATATCTATATATATATATATATATTATTATTAATATATATAATATATATAATATTATATATACATATTTACTATATATGATAAATACTCCAATAGTCCAAAAATAAATAGTTTGGAATATTCTCATAGTGCTGGGCTTATACTAAAACTTATACATACAATAATATTTATTTATAAATAATTTAGAAAATAAATGATATATTTTTATTATTATAAACTAATAAAATATAAATAACAATAATAATGATACCTGATAAAGAAAATCTATAATAAGTGTATGTCCAAAATATGTAGTCTAAATATCCTAATATGCATAAGGGTAACTAGGAAGGTATTTATCCTATTTTTTAACAATTATCACTTATATTAAATAATATTGATGTCTTTACCATATATATAACAATTATTTATAAAATATATTTAGTAGAGCGCTAAGGCAAAATATGGCATACACACATAAAATTTTATTGACACGGACGTCTTTGGGTCGCTCTGTAACATTACAGGGACCCGGGTTTGGTTCGGGTCAAGTCCGGACCAGTTTGGTACAACCGGGTCACTTAAACATCAAATAATATTAATAATGAATAATTAAACTATTTATAATGGTCATATCGCAACTTGGCCTAGTTTCCTAGTTAGGATATCACTATGGCTCGGCCTTCCCTACCAAGGCTAATACATTAGTCAAAGCACGCCACTGCACTATCCGTGCTATGATTTCTAGTCACCTTGTACTCAAATTCTTAACCATGACTAAATCATCTACCTAATAATAATTAAATAATTAATTATTTATAAAATCTAAAAAATCCTCATTTAAATAATTAAATAATAAATAAAATATTTTAAAATTTTTGGGAAGGGGAGCTACACTAAGATACTCATCCTAGAAAAGTATGCATCTCGATTAGCATAATATTTACTACCAACCTAGTTGTTCCACATTTATGGATTATTTGCATATTTCTTAAGTTATATAAAGTTAGTGACATGTAAAGCATACTTACATAGCTCTGCGTGGCCCGATCATCGATGAACTTTCCGTCCTTCCGATGGGTAGCCAGGAAGATCGTCACCATATTGGGGTTCGCAACCTTCTTTACCTGTTATAATAAAATGTTTTCATTAAAATTAAACATTTTATTACTTTCATTAAAATAATATATTACAGTAAAACACGTATCAGGCAGCGAAAATATTCTGTCATGGAATCGAGCCACACACCACTTTTCTGCCTTCGTCCTAGCCAACTTCGCCTTCTCCGACCGTTTCTTGTACCTAGGAGCGTCGAATCTAGCCTTCATGGCAGTCCACTACTCGGGATGATCCAACCTTGGACCCCTTTTCCGGAACGGTCTCGAGCCTTCTGGTCGTCGATCGCATCCCGGGTCAACTCGGCTGCAACGACAGAAAATTGCTTCTCAATCGTCTCAGCCCAGTGTGGTGGATAAAAATATGTTTTCTATAGAATTAAATTAGTTAGCTATAAAATATGCATAAAATATGATTTATACTAAAAGTAATATACTTTAGTTACCTTGAAGTGGGCAAACCAGAATGCCTTCCTCTCGTCTAAGGCATCCGAGTAGTTGATCCAAGGCCACCGTAGTTGGACCTCAGAAATAGCCCCAATGCCCTCTGAACTGACGGGGACGATATCTACACAACGATAATTAAATTCATTAACATATAGATATAAGTATGAATAAATATTAACTAATTAACTCACTTTGTAGGCCGTCAGACCAAATCTCCATCCTCGTCTCGTCCGGAGGGGCGCATAGGGGATCGCTCGGATCATATGTATACGGCGTAGGTACGACCTCCTCTACCCGCTTCCGTCTCTATAGTGCCGTTAGCAGGAGGAATGTTGCTGGATGGGCTAGGATCAGGCCTGAAACTATCTGTCCCAGGAGTGATGCCACGTACCATCGACACAGACGGAGATCCGAGTAGCTGGTACACTGGAGTACTATGAGAGAGGGACCGACACCGTCATCCACTAACGGAGTACCACGTCCACCGGTGGAACCTTTACCTCCTCGAAATACTCCTCTACTACCACGGGGGTACGATCCTCTGCGTCCTGCCATACCTGATAGAAATAGATATCTACAAGATAATAATCATGCATTTAATATATCACAGGTTATAAAGATAGATCCGGAGCAACTCTTCGTTGAATTTGTAGATAATAAATATGCATTTAACATATCACCGTTTATAAAAATAGACCCGGAGCAACCCTCTGTTGAATTTCTAGATAATAACCAAGTCTAGATAATAAACTCTATAAACATCCAGAAAGTAAAATAAACATCCAGAATGTAAAATAAACATCCAAATCTAGATAATAACATCCAGAAACATCCAAGTCTAACCCAGAAATAAGTCTACCGGAAACAAAGCCGATCAAAAATCAATATCCAGAAACAAAGCCAAGTCTAACCCAGAAAAAAGTCTACTGTCCTCTACGCAGGTGCATAGAGATCTTCCTCCTCAGCCACTGCGCATAAGTAGGATCCACGCTAGCAAGATCAATATCCAGAGGAGATGGATGACTGAAACTCCCGGTGTAAGTGCCCTCTGGTGCCACTCCTTCACAGCAATCTCGGCTTTAGGAATCACTTCCTCCTTAATAGTAGGAGGAAGTTCTTCCTTGACCGTCATCTCTGCAGTAGGTACCACTACAGACTCAGCAGCAGGAGGAAGCACTACCTCCTCAACAGCAAGAGGTGTCACTACCTTCTCAGCAGCAGGAGGTGCCACTACCTCTCTCAAACGACATCCTCGGGTCAGGGGTCATGGACACTTAATTTTGGTACGGTCCATGTATTGAGGGAACACCTTGGCGAACTACAGGAATTGTTCTACCCCATGTATAAATTCCTCCCGCACACTGCACAAGTCATCAGGATGATGATTATATATTCACGAACGATGCCGCAGATAGTAATTCATATCCATTTGACAATAATTCTGCAAAGATAGATACACACTATTCGAGTATATTCCAAATTAATGCATATAGACACATGAGTATCAAATGAGTGTCGTCACATGTTCAACAAGAAGGCCCCCTCTCCGACACCCCCTACTTCCCTGCTTCTCATTCGAATATCTCAGCATCCTATTCAACATCATATGATATCTTTCTCAACCTCAGCCTAGAGAAGTTTGGAAATATTAATGTTAACCAAGATTCACAGTATCAGTATCGGTATCAAAATCCGTTTCGGTATCATTTACGGTTGATATCCTGAATCTCATGGCTTCCGCTAGCATAGCACAATGTAGAGCCAAATGTGAAGCAGAACTTCACATTCAAAATATTAGAAGTAAAAAAGTTTTCGATTGGTGATGGGACGAGTCAGAATCCTTTCTCGTCCCACCACCAATCGAAATTTTTTTACTTCTAATATTTTGAATATGAAGCTCTGCATCATGTTTGGCTCTACATTGTGCTCTGCTAGCGGAAGCTATGAAATTCATGATATCAACCATAAATGATACCGATAACGATACCGATACCGAAACCGATAATGTGAACCTTGGTTAATATTAATATTTTCATACTTCTCTAGGGTGAGGTTGATGTAGATATCCTATGATGCGAAATAGTCGGCTCAATGACCCGAATGAGAAAAATGAAGTGGGGAAGCTCACTCTATACACTCTAGGGCTACGATATACTACTAATATACTCACTCTATACACTCTTACTTATGTAAGCCTTTTGAGGCAATCAGCGTTATACTAGATTTCCGAAAAAATCTTTAAATCTGATAGGCCCAAAAGGCTTGTCATAAGTAAATTTAATTTCTATAGAAGGGCTCAAAATAGTTTACCAATCATACCTACACTTCTAGGATACTCTATACACTGTAGGTACTAGGATACTTCTTAGTAAGGTTCTCAGAGTAGGTAATTCCCAATATCTTAGGATACTATACACTCTAGGTACAAGGATACTCTATACACTCTAGAAGATACTCTATAGGTACTAGGATACTCTATACACTCTAGGTACTAGGATACTCTATACACTTCTTAGGATACTCTATACACTCTGGGTACTAGGATACTCTATACACTCTAGGTACTGGCACAACCTACATCTATACTCAAATATATATATATATGTAAATCTCAGCAAAACTGAACCCCAAACTATACAGCCTTTAACCCATATGTGTAATTCTGAAAACTGAGCTGCATCTAACTCAATTAATCCCACGCATATATATATAACATATACATAACTGGTAACCCATGAATAACTTATAACCTATAATATAACCTACCTAATCTGAACAGAACTTCACCTCCACCTCAGAAAAACTCACAGATAGCAGGAACCTGGCAACCCTCACATAAACAACCCCACATGGCATACTCTCATAAACATACATCATATATATTTATCAGATATTATATATATACAAACTCACATAACCTCAATATCTATAAATACTCTTATCAAGCATATATATATATATATATATATATATATATATATATATATATATATACACACACACACACACACACAATCTCAGAAAACTATGAACTCTCAAAACCCAAATCTGCAGCTGGGGGGTTCTGTGTGCATGTATTATGTCAGTATGTGTGTCAGTGTGTCTGTATCGTGTCGTGTCAGTTAGGGTTAGGTATACATGTACAGGGTTGGGTCGGGGTCTTCGGAGCAGAGAACGAAGAGGTCGACAGTGGAGGAGCGGCGACGAGGACACCAGCGGGCGAGGGGGTCACCGGGGCAGGGAACGAGGGGAGGGGTGTCACCGGAGGGAGGGGTCGTCGGAAGGAGGGGTCATCGGAGGGGAGGGGGTTGCCGGGGAGAGGGGGTCACCGGAGACGAGAGGAGGAAAGGGAGAAATATTTGGGGCTCTCGAGCGGAAGAATAAAATTTTGGGTGAAAAAATAAAATCGATCGGGCCAGCAAATCCTATATAAAACATTTTAGCGACGTCAAAAGAAGACGTCGCTAAATGTCGCTATTCACTAACAAACCGACGACGTGCTGGAGTAGGCATCGCAAAACGTCGCTGAATAAAACAAATTAGCGACGTTCTATGACTAAACCATGACATCTTCTTTCCAAACCATAATGCTAGTCGTTAATAGTCGCTAAACGTCGCTAATAGTGACGTTGAGCGACGGCACTATGATACGTCGCTAAAGACACAAAAAATAGCGACGTATTTATTCGGAGTCGCTAATTTTGTCGCCAATATGATATATTTTGGTAGTATGCGGGCATGCGACTAGGATGTGCTCATTCATAATTAGGATTGATTTGATTTTAAGAGAATGGCTAGGACTAGGTATACCATAGGAAAGCCCATATTTAATTTAAGTACTGTTGAGTAGTTAAGGTTGCTATATAGGCCATGTGATTTAGGTAGAGATTTATTGAATTATAAACCTATTAGATATTTTAGGAAATTCATAGAAGGATATACTATTTTATTTTAATACGATGGTATGATCAAAGGTGGATAGACTATTCATGTGGTAAATTAGGACTTCCTAAGATTCAATTTCTAATCTTGGTTATTTGTACAATTTTATTTTTTCCTTCTCTAAACATCGCCATATCGTAAGGTCCATATTGCTTATTTATTTTCCATTGGCCATAAGTAATTTTTTAAGCATCAATATTCTATTTTCATCTATTGAGTTTTGAGCCTAACCTGATTCAATTATCCATATATTAGTTCTAAGTCATCTTCGATCATTTTTCGATCGCTTGATTTTCAAAATTGATACCTAATCGATTTTTTGTCTTTCAAAATTGAAAATTTCACTTCAAGGACAGATACTTACACTTTTTCTACAATGATCGACTTGTTTGAATTTTTAGAAGCTCTTTTGAAAATTATTATAGACATAGTTTGAAAGAATATACGATAACTTATAATGGCAAGGCAGATGCGCACTATCACCATTATTTGAATTATGGAGACTGTAGGTTTACTCCAGCCAGCAGCGTACTAGCAAGGCATGACCCTAAGTTGAAGTAATTTTAGGTAAGGGTATTCGATACCGTATCCTTATTAGGGTCATGAAACTAAGGGTTTACTGTGGCCAGATGTACACTGGCGAGGCATGGATTCTCGGTAAAACAACTTAAATATGTACACGATTTTCGAATACTATAGAGGCTATATTTTATTGGCGCATGACTATTGATTTTTTATGATCCGCAAATTTGATTTTATACATCTTCTCAATAAACCATGTTCTTTCTTTCTTACCTTTTCTATTCTAGAATCGTTATTCCTCCTAATAATCATTTGAAAATCTACCACTAGACTTAATATCCTATTTCTTATTATCATATTCATAATAAATTGGTAGTTCATTCTTTCCTATCTTTTCTATTCAAAATTTGTCATTTAGTTCTTCCTAATAATCATTTAGAACCAATTACTATATTTAATTCTATTCCACTAGATTCGTAATTATACTTAAATTTTGAATCTATGATCGTGTCTAAATGATTTGGGTTACGGATCGTGCCGAAACGATTTCAATTTGATCATTCTTAAACGATTTTGATCGCTACTTGACTATTTTAATTACATATTATCTTAGGTATCAACTCTTCATAATTATGCCTGACTGATTTTAATCATTAATCGTATTATTTTTTATTATATTCCTAGTCGTGCCTAGTCATACCATTTGAAATTTTGAGGAAGATTTTTTTAAGGTGGGTAAATTTGTAACCCATGTTCTCGAATTTTTTCAAAATTTTATTTATTTATTTTAAGTACTTTGTTAGAAACATTTTTTTGAATTTCTATAAAAGGCAACTACAAAATTTTTTAAATGACAAAAAATTTGCTAAATTATTTTAATATTTGAGTTTATAAATATGTTTTAAATATTTGACAATTAAATATTACTTTGAATTATTATTGTGATTAATTATTAGATTTGATCAATTTAGTTTGAAATTAATGATTATTATCTTTGACAAATAAAAAGATTTGCTAAATTATTTTTATAAGATTTGGATTTATGCAAATAGACTTTAAATTTTATTTGATAATATTGGATATTATTTTAAATTATTATTATGACCAACTATGTATTGAGATTTGATCAATATAGTTTTGAGATTGATTTGATTTGAACTTATGGAAAGGTTTATCCATAGGATTTCTAATCCTTCCCTATTAGGATTCCTCCTACCTATATATAGGAGAGACTTTTCCTTATTTTCTTCCAAGACCAAAATTCTTCCAACCTAATTCTCTAATCCTAATTAGGTGATTGCTACCCATTATATATATATATACCCATATGAACATCTCTCATCTTTTTCTTTCTCAAAATTCTCTCCTTTTTGTCCAAACTAGCCCAAAATTTGTCATAAATTCACCCTCGTTTTTTTGAAGCTATAACAACTTCGTGAAGCCGTTGCGACCAACTTCGGACTCGTTTTTACCTCAAGTTTTTTAGAACCATATCAAGGTTAGCTTTCCAAATCTATAAATTATTATTTTTTAATTATGAGCATAAATTTCTGGAAAATTATTTGAGTACTAGTTGTCCAAAAAAATTGACATGTCGTACTATTTTCGAGATTCTGAGAGATCCTGAACTCCGTTTTGTGAATTATTTAATGTTTTGGAAAGCTGACACATTGATCTATAGTGTACTAATTTTCCAAGATTTAATAAATAGTTTATTATTTTGTTTAATTTGTAGAACCCATAGACGGCCGATAATTCATCAAATTAGTAGCGGTTAGCCATAATTACAATAACTTTCAACCAAATCGAGATTGTGTCACACATGTCAACTGTAACTTAACTTGAGATAAATACACATGTGCTTATTACATTAATACTATCTTTTATTGTGTTTCATTGAGTATCTAGTTGAGGCATGATTATGACACGATAGGACTTATTGCATCATTGCTCGTTTATTGATTGTTTAGTGAGTCAGGAGAGAAAATGCCAGTAGATATATGAAAAAGCCCAATGATTGTTATTGTGGAAAACTAAGTAATACACCTCACGTATGAGTTAGTCGTACCTTGTAGATAAACATCTATGATGTGCCGTATTAACCCAAGCCGTTCATATGTCGAAAAGTATTCAAACGTACTGTTGATTTTACTTGTACATGTTCATTACTAGTTGTCTTACATGTTCTTTCTAGTTTTTTCTTGTACATGTTTATTGTTTCCAGTTCAATGTTTCTTTTATTCTCTATTGTATCTCTACTTGTCTAGCTTATTTTGTATTAAGTTGCATTATTGCAATAGGGTTGTACTTTGCTCCTTTCCTGATTGGATCGTTACAGGTGACTTGGCATGCTTTCCACTTTTGTACTATGAACTATACGGGGAATATAGATATTGGAGGACGAGCTTAGATTCTAGATAGATTAGATACTTCTTGCATTTAAATATTTAGCAAATTTGTTCTCAAATATCATTTTAATGTATTATTAAATTTATAAATAAAATAGTTATTGTGAATGAGCAAATAGATATAATTTTGTGGTATTTGATATTGAGATCTAGACAGCGTACTACCGTCGATGCAGCGGCGTAGGCTGGACTTGGCTATGTACTCATATCACCAAAAACAGGAGCGGGTCAAGACACTAAACCTAATCCAATGTCTAATCCAAGTCAAGTATAAATGCCATGCCACATGATCATAAGCAAATAAAATAAAACAAATAATCTGGATCACGATACGGTCCAGTATTCCATCATCGAAGCAGTGGACCACACCTATAACCAGACAAGGGATAGCTCACTACTCCGTCACAAAACACTGTTCCATGCCATGACCATGTGCAAATACAGGATATAGGTTCACATGATACATATATTATATATCATATACAGAAACCATGCAAAAAAAACATATACTAAGAACCGGGAGTGACAAATAATACATATGAGCAGAATTACAAGTGTCATAAGTAGTGTAAGCAAGAAAGAAATAAAGTTTGGTTGATATTTTGAGCGACCCATTGCATGGGTATAAAGTGTTGGGGGGTTTAATAATTGATACCGATATCGAGTCAAATAATGATTTATGTGTCATGTCCCGATTCCAGTGGAACGTAAAGTCACCACTGGGCGTGATGCCATACAAGCCTAAGTTGTACTGCACAACAACAAAATAAATTATATATAGTTAAAAATAGTGAACAATATTATAAAAAACCAAATGAACACAATGATACAAGAAACACAATCTCTTTTATTGATATCTTTGAACGATTACAAGGTTTTCGATAGCCAAATGATACATGCCAATTTGGCTTACCTCTCTCTTGAACTATACACAATTACAATGATATCGTTCCATACATTACATTCTTTTATATAGAAAATATCCTATACACCCTCTTTTGATTTTCTATCTTCCGAGGATGAGCAAGTACAATCACTTTGAAATATCTACCAGAACATGTAGCACCTGCAAAAAAACTGGTGGGGGATTAGTACATTGCTGCACTGGTGAAAGACAAATGATCTACTCTCTGAAACAATAATTAAGTATTCATATGAGAAAAATTGCTTTTATTGGTGATCTTGCTATCTTTTACCTACGTTCACTTCATGCTATATTGGATAAGAGTCATACTACTTCTTTTGAAAACATAATCAAAAGTCACATTTCATTTCTTTCATTCATGCCAATAGAAGGGATAATGTTCATGCACGATAACTATCCTTCCTATTAAGACATGTGCAACATATTTCATGAGCCATATTCATTTCATTAGGGGCATTAGCAACAACATGTCATTTAGTATTATTTCTTCTAATAAATGAATAGTAGCATTTAGGCAACCAGGTTCTTTATCTATAATAGGGACAACAACATTTGATGTAAATAAGATTTATCCTTTGGAGATGTTCATGATAAAAAAATATAATCATTAGAGGATATCACTTATTTCATGTAAATAAGATTTATCCTTTGGAGATGTTCATGATAAAAAAAATATAATCATTAGAGGATATCACTTATTCAGTGATTCTTACTACGGTTGATAGTCCATCCCTACATTAGACATTGATTAGAAAATTTTGCATATAAATAATAAGTTTCTAGTACGTCTCTGCATCAAACTGTTAAGCTTGCAAGAAGGATGACCTAGCATGCGACCTAACTACATGATGGCCCATGAGTGACTTCCCATGATTAGCAGTGGTGACTCAAGGTTCATCTCTGCACTAATACCAGCAGCTGTGGCTCACAGTTCATCTATTCACTAGTATATGCTCATACTAGCAGTTGTTGCAGGGTTCAGCTCTTTTCTGATATATATATACATACGTACTAGCAACTGTAACGCATGGTTAAACTCTTCATTAATCGGCATCTATCTACATAATGGTCTATGGGTTATTCCTGTCACGCCCCGATTCGGGGAATCGCTCGCTTTGCTTCGATTCACGCCGAATCGATCGTCCTCGCTAAGGCGTGATGCCGTACAAGTCTGGAGTTGCACTTGTACAAGGCTAGAACATTGCACATTTATATCAATTCATCACATTTGAAAAATAAGCCACAGTTGCGGAAACATTAAGCAAGCGGAATAGGAAGAAAATATTCATTTTATTGATGATTGTAGTCAGAATACAACTTTTCTCGATAATATTTGAAATGCCTTTTCGGCTACATTGATTCATAAAAAGAAGTACAACTGATAGGCTGCCATGAAATAATTTCCCGTTCCATACATCACGCCCCTTTAGTACTTTGAAATATAAGCAGCTATCTTTGAAATCTCCGCAATACTTTGTGCGTCTTTAGGAAAAACAACTTGAAAGGAAACAGCAGTTCAGAAAGCTTTAATTGCGATGTGCGCCCGAGCCTTCTCCAGTACCTGTGGAGGAGGGGTCAGCACATTATAACAATGCGCTGGTGAGCCCCGTTGGCCCACTCAGCTAAACCAACATTTTATTAATGACAAGCATTTTAAAGATATGAACTTATAAGGGACAGGCAACATTTTAGAGTAAATCACAATTCAATGACATGGTAGTTCAATAAACCATGTTTACTTTACCATTGGCCGAATCCAGCTTTCCTGCATAAGATACAGGATAATAATAATATACTTACCGCCCCTGCATAAGACATTGATTAGCATACATTCCCACGATGTGACCACTGGTGTTGTTAAACCATATGGACTCTTTTCATTCATTCATTTGCATTTGGGACTTCAAGATAATGAGATGACAGCACAGTAGGGAGCTAGCCTCTATGATGCCTCGCATTACTCATGTTCCCCAAAGCACTTCATTATTTCCTCCTAGGCCGAATCGGTACAGGCGCCCCTGTACCGTTCGAGGAAATTATTGCTCAATCCTTGTATACAAGTTGTCCATGGTCAGGCGAATGTGTGTCCGACTCGATATACACAGTGTGCATAGAATATTTGAAGTAATAGGCAACATGATCATTCTTAGCATTTCATAAGGCATCAATTCAATCATTTCAATGTTCAGTTCATTGCAGTGTAATCAATTCATTTCAATGTTCTATCTCTAGCATCTTAGTGGTATTGACTTGTGGCATTAGCATCTTGATATCGATCAACGGATGTTGCAAGACAATTATTTAGTTGGCATGAAGGAATAGCGAGAGGGACAATACCACCACAGAGATCCACACTCACCAAGTTAGAGAATCGTCGAGAGAGAGAGGAACACTTGTACGCTTAGCCTTCCGTCACGCGTCAGTCTGCATTGGCACCAAAAGATTGATTAATAATCCGTCTCGTTGTGTTCTCTTCTCTCAGAATTCTCAAGAATGAATGCTATGCAAATCGATGAAAATGGGCAAGAATCAAATCATCGAAAATCATTCAGAAAAGCATCCATCAAAACCAAGCAGCAAAACCAGCAGCAAAACATCCAGAGAAAACTCTTGGACGCATTTCAAGAGAAACCGATCCATTAATTGGAAAGGTTCTTATGCACTTGTCCGTGATCGATTCGATGCCGACGGTAAGTTTCCCCAATACTCGGTTCCGACCGAGTTAGCCAAGCCACAAGCCTTACATAGTGAACCGCTAGGAGCGGGACACTACATAATATACCACTAAGAAAAAGTTTCGTCCTCGAAACTTAAAGCAAAGGTCCTACCTCAAAATTATCAAACAGCGAGGGGTACTTCACTCGCATCTCTTCCTCTAATTCCCATGTCGACTCCTCTACAGCATGGTTCCGCCACAGCACGTTGACCAGGGGTACTGTCCGATTCCGCAAAACTTTCTCTTTCCTGTCCAAAATTTGGACAGGCTCTTCAGTGTAGGATAGGTCAGCGCTCAGCTGCAGCTGGTCGAAGTTCACTACGTGACTTGGATCATGCACGTACTTCCGAAGTTGAGATACATGGAAGATATCGTGCACATCAGCCAGAGCCGGAGGTAGTGCAAGTCGATAAGCCACTGAGGCTACTTTCTCTAAAATCTCGAATGGTTCGACGAATCTCGGGCTTAGCTTTCCTTTCATCCCAAACCGCATCACACCTCGCATGGGCGTGACCTTCAAGAAGACATGATCGCCTGCTGTGAATTCCAAAGGTCGTCGATGTATGTCCGCATAACTCTTCTGTCGACTTTGAGCAACTCTAAGTCTTTCTCGAATTAAGCGAACTTTCTCGACGGCCTGTTCCACAAGTTCTGGTCCGAGCACTTGCCGTTCACCGACTTCATCCCAGCATATCGGTGATCGACATTTCGTCCATATAAGGCTTCGTACGGGGCCATTTGGATACTTGCCTGATAACTGTTGTTATAGGCAAATTCTGCTAATGCGAGATGTGTGTCCCAATTTGTCTTCGAATCGAGCACGCACAATCTCAACATATCTTCAAGAATCTGGTTTACTCTCTCTGTCTGACCATCAGTCTGCGGATGGTAAGCCGTACTGAAGTTTAACTTTGTGCCCATAGCCGAGTGCAGACTTATCCAAAATCGCGACAATAATCTTCCGTCTCTATCCGATACTATAGAAGCTGGCACCCCATGTAATCGAACAATTTCATTTATGTAAATCTGAGCCAACCGTTCTACTCCCCATGTAACTTTTATTGGAATGAAATGTGCCGACTTGGTTAATCTATCCACGATAACCCAAATCGCATCATTTCCCTTCTGAGTTCTTGGCAAGCCGACTATAAAATCCATACAGATATTATCCCACTTCCACAGTGGAATAGCCAAATTTTGTAATTCTCCGCCTGGCCGTTGGTGTTCGGCCTTTACACGCTGACAATCTATGCATTGTGACACAAAAAGAGCCACATCCTTCTTCATGCCATGCCACCAAAATGTGGTGCACAAATCTTTATACATTTTCGTGCTTCCCGGATGCAAGGAGTACTTCGCGAAATGAGCCTCGGTCAGTATTTCCTTCCTGATATCCTCATCCTTAGGGACGCACACTCTTCCCTTGACACGAATAGTGTCATCTTCAACGGTAAAGTCTGACGCCTTTCCTGCTAGAATCAACTCGCGTATCTTCTGCAGAAACGGGTCATCCTTCTGAGCAATCTTAATCCTTCCCTGGAGACTCGGCTCAAGCTGCAATTGAGCCAACTGTACATTCTGCGGACGGATTCTGAACTCGATGCCCATCTCTTCAAGATCCCGTAGTACCTCTTTTGCTATTGTTAGGGATCCAACAAATTTCCGACTCAAGGCATCAGCTACCACGTTCCCTTTACCCGGCGTGTAAGAGATTGTCAAGTCATAATCTTTGATCAATTCTAACCAACGCCGCTGCCTCAAATTCAATTCCTTTTGTGTGAATATATATTTCAGGCTTTTGTGATCCGTGAAGATCTCGCAGGACACACCATAGAGATAGTGTCGCCACAATTTCAACGCGAACACAATCGCCGCCAGTTCCAAATCATGTGTTGGGTAATTCTTCTCATGCTGTTTGAGTTGCCTCGAAGCATAAGATATGGTCTTCCCATGTTGCATAAGAACACATCCCAAACCAAGTCCCGACGCGTCACTGTAGATCTGAAATCCCTCAGAGCCTTCCGGAAGTGCTAAAATTGGGGCCGTGACGAGCCGCTGCTTGAGTTCTTGGAAGCTACTCTCACAGTCGTTCGTCCACTTAAATACGACTCCCTTCTGAGTCAGGCGAGTCAAAGGCGAGGCGATTCTCGAGAAGTCCTTCACAAATCTACGGTAGTACCCGGCTAAACCAAGGAAACTCCGTATTTCACTAGCTGATGCAGGCTGCTTCCAGTCCACCACTGCCTCAATCTTCTTTGGGTCGACGGCAACACCTTCCGCCGAAACAACATGTCCTAGGAACGACACGCTGTTCATCCAAAATTCGCACTTGCTTAGTTTTGCATAGAGCTGGTTGTCCCGCAGCGTCTGAAGTACTTCTCTCAAGTGCTCGACATGAGTCTCTCTATCCTTTGAGTAGATCAAGATGTCATCGATGAACACAACAACAAACTTGTCTAAGAACGGTCGAAACACTCTATTCATTAAATCCATGAAGGCTGCTGGAGCATTAGTCAAGCCGAATGGCATGACCAAAAACTCATAGTGTCCGTATCTCGTACGGAATGCTGACTTAGGAACATCTTCGGGTCTGATCTTCAACTGATGATATCCTGAACGAAGATCGATTTTTGAAAACACGGTCGCCCCTTGTAGCTGATCGAATAGATCATCTATCCTTGGCAAATGATACTTGTTACGGATGGTTGCCTTATTCAGTTCTCTGTAATCGATGCGTAGCCGCATCGTTCCATCCTTCTTCTTTACAAACAACACTGGAGCTCCCCATGGAGATACACTTGGGCGAATGTATCCTCGGTCTAATAATTCTTGTAGCTGCACCTTTAGTTCCTTCAATTCTGCCGGAGCCATCCTGTACGGCGCTTTAGATATCGGACGAGTATCCGGAAATGTATCAATTGTGAATTCAATTTCTCTATCCGGCGGCATCCCAGGTATCTCGTCCGGAAACACATCGGGGAACTCTGCCACAATCTCGGTCTGATTCGAATCTACACCCTTTATTTGAGTGTCAAAAACAGAAGCAAGGAACCCTTCACATCCTGAGTACAACATGTGCCTTGCTGTAACTGCCGATATTACCATAGGTCCTTGGAACGCCGAGCCGCACGAGTAAGAGAACTCTGTTTCTCCGGTTAGGCGAAACACAACTCTCTTATCCGCACAGTCAATCGTTGCATGACAGGCGCTGAGCCAGTCCATTCCCAAGATGATATCGTACTCTTTGATGTCGAGTACAATTGCATCCAGAGATAAAGTCTTGCCTCCAATTTTAATGTAGCCGTCCCTGCAAATCAAAGTTGCAGGCATATCTACTCCCGAAGGAGTGCTAACACACAAAGCTGTCTTTAATTGAGTCATACAAATTTTATTTTCCGTTGCAAAATCAGAAGAGATAAAGCAATGAGTAGCACCAGAATCAAAAAGTACTCTTGCAGGTATGCCTTTGTATAGCAACATACCTGTTATAACATTCTCTGCGGTCTGGGCCTCTGCCTGAGTCAAGGCATAAACCCTTGCTTGGCTACCTTGTTGATTCGGTGCATTTCCAGTTGGAGCTGGCAAGGCTGGTGGCGCCTGGCCACGATACTGGTTGTTGTGTTGGCCCCGGTTCTGATTATTGTTATGCCCACGATACTGATTGTTATTATTTCCACGAGGAGGATACTGGTTCTCTCCCTTAGTTCTGCATTCAAATGCCTTGTGATTCATTCCCCCACATTTGTAACACCCGACGCGACAATCCTCGCGACGATGACCAATTCGATTGCACCTGTTGCAACGCAGTTCCTGATACGGTCCTTTGTTATTGCCCATATTCGGACGCTTAGGTGCGTCATTTCTTCCTGCAGACCAAGGTCGTTTCTGATTGTTGAGTCCTTGGTTGCTCTGCGTTGTCCCACGACTACCCGGTTGATGAAATCTCTCCATTTCGAGAGCTGTCTCGTACGCCTCCCGGTAAGACGTACATTTACGACTTAGAACATCCCGCTCCAGGCCCTCATTCAAGCCTTGTACGAATCTTCCTCGCTTCGCGTCGTCATTCGGTACCATGTACCCAGCGAATGCGACTCTCTTCAAAAATTCTGTCTCATAGTCACGCACTGACATACTGCCTTGTCGAAATGCAATGAACTCATTCTCTTTTTGTTGTCGGACAGCGGGTGGAATGAATTGAGTAATGAAAGCCTGTTTGAAGGCCTCCCAAGACATCTTTATATCCTGATTATTTCCGCAAAGTGCCTGTCTCTGCGAAATCCACCATTCCTGGGCCTTGAGGCGAAGTTGTACAGCGGCACACTCCACTCTCTTACTGCCCTGAATCTCTAACATTCGGAAATAGCCCTCCAGTGTGTTCAAGAAGCCCATCACCTCATCTGGCTCCTCTTTCCCATTAAATTCAGGCGGGTCGCAACTTTTAAATTCAGAGAACTTGAAGCTCGTCCTCTTCCGTGTCGGCGTCTCAGGTTTCTCTGCCGGCACCTCCACGGTCTCGGTTGCTGCGGCCTTTGCAGAAACATTAGAATCGGCCGACAGCTTGATGACAATCTGAGTTAGACTATCAACTTGCTTTTGTTGAGCATCCAGCTGCTCCTGAAACTGATACTGAAGTTGCTCCTGAAGAGCGCGATGTTGAGCTTCGCTCTGCTTCCTTTGAGCCTCCATTTGCTTAATCAGTTTCTCAATCGGGTCCGACGATGAATTCGTCTTTGAGCTATCACCCTTAGTCATTCTACAACAAAGAAATAATTCCATTAGCACTCATAAATATTTATGGGCTTATTGTATGGAACATTATTTCATGCCAGCGCTATCGACACCATCAATCGAGAAAATTTGCACCAAGACTTCCTTTTTGAAAATATGTTTGAATCCGAGGATTCTAAACCGTGCTCTGATACCAACTTGTCACGCCCCGATTCGGGGAATCGCTCGCTTTGCTTCGATTCACGCCGAATCGATCGTCCTCGCTAAGGCGTGATGCCGTACAAGTCTGGAGTTGCACTTGTACAAGGCTAGAACATTGCACATTTATATCAATTCATCACATTTGAAAAATAAGCCACAGTTGCGGAAACATTAAGCAAGCGGAATAGGAAGAAAATATTCATTTTATTGATGATTGTAGTCAGAATACAACTTTTCTCGATAATATTTGAAATGCCTTTTCGGCTACATTGATTCATAAAAAGAAGTACAACTGATAGGCTGCCATGAAATAATTTCCCGTTCCATACATCACACCCCTTTAGTACTTTGAAATATAAGCAGCTATCTTTGAAATCTTCGCAATACTTTGTGCGTCTTTAGGAAAAACAACTTGAAAGGAAACAGCAGTTCAGAAAGCTTTAATTGCGATGTGCGCCCGAGCCTTCTCCAGTACCTGTGGAGGAGGGGTCAGCACATTATAACAATGCGCTGGTGAGCCCCGTTGGCCCACTCAGCTAAACCAACATTTTATTAATGACAAGCATTTTAAAGATATGAACTTATAAGGGACAGGCAACATTTTAGAGTAAATCACAATTCAATGACATGGTAGTTCAATAAACCATGTTTACTTTACCATTGGCCGAATCCAGCTTTCCTGCATAAGATACAGGATAATAATAATATACTTACCGCCACTGCATAAGACATTGATTAGCATACATTCCCACGATGTGACCACTGGTGTTGTTAAACCATATGGACTCTTTTCATTCATTCATTTGCATTTGGGACTTCAAGATAATGAGATGACAGCACAGTAGGGAGCTAGCCTCTATGATGCCTCGCATTACTCATGTTCCCCAAAGCACTTCATTATTTCCTCCTAGGCCGAATCGGTACAGGCGCCCCTGTACCGTTCGAGGAAATTATTGCTCAATCCTTGTATACAAGTTGTCCATGGTCAGGCGAATGTGTGTCCGACTCGATATACACAGTGTGCATAGAATATTTGAAGTAATAGGCAACATGATCATTCTTAGCATTTCATAAGGCATCAATTCAATCATTTCAATGTTCAGTTCATTGCAGTGTAATCAATTCATTTCAATGTTCTATCTCTAGCATCTTAGTGGTATTGACTTGTGGCATTAGCATCTTGATATCGATCAACGGATGTTGCAAGACAATTATTTAGTTGGCATGAAGGAATAGCGAGAGGGACAATACCACCACAGAGATCCACACTCACCAAGTTAGAGAATCGTCGAGAGAGAGAGGAACACTTGTACGCTTAGCCTTCCGTCACGCGTCAGTCTGCATTGGCACCAAAAGATTGATTAATAATCCGTCTCGTTGTGTTCTCTTCTCTCAGAATTCTCAAGAATGAATGCTATGCAAATCGATGAAAACGGGCAAGAATCAAATCATCGAAAATCATTCAGAAAAGCATCCATCAAAACCAAGCAGCAAAACCAGCAGCAAAACATCCAGAGAAAACTCTTGGACACATTTCAAGAGAAACCGATCCATTAATTGGAAAGGTTCTTATGCACTTGTCCGTGATCGATTCGATGCCGACGGTAAGTTTCCCCAATACTCGGTTCCGACCGAGTTAGCCAAGCCACAAGCCTTACATAGTGAACCGCTAGGAGCGGGACACTACAATTCCCTATGTTATCAACATGTCATTTAGTATTAGCAACCACATGTCATATTCATTTCATTAGGAGCATTAGCAACAACATGTCATTTAGTATTATTTCTTCTAATAAATGAATAGTAGCATTTAGGCAACCAGGTTCTTTATCTATAATCGGGACAACAACATTTCATGTAAATAAGATTTATCCTTTGGAGATGTAAATAAGATTTATCCTTTGGAGATGTTCATGATAAAAAAATATAATCATTAGAGGATATCACTTATTTCATGTAAATAAGATTTATCCTTTGGAGATGTTCATGATAAAAAAAATATAATCATTAGAGGATATCACTTATTCAGTGATTCTTACTACGGTTGATAGTCCATCCCTACATTAGACATGGATTAGAAAATTTTGCATATAAATAATAAGTTTCTAGTACGTCTCTGCATGAAACTGTTAAGCTTGCAAGAAGGATGACCTAGCATGCAACCTAACTACATGATGGCCCATAAGTGACTTCCCATGATTAGCAGTGGTGACTCAAGGTTCATCTCTGCACTAATACCAGCAGCTGTGGCTCACAGTTCATCTATTCACTAGTATAAGCTCATACTAGCAGTTATTGCAGGGTTCAGCTCTTTACTGATATATATACATACATACTAGCAACTGTAACGTATGGTTAAATTCTTCATTAATCGGCATCTATCTACATAATGGTCTATGGGTTATTCCCTATGTTATCAATTAGGACGTACAAGCCTATATCACTAATAGACAGACATCTCTTGATTGTGAGGACTTCTAGCCTCAGGGTGTCATATTCCCTCCTAGGATGAGTAATTTTGGTGCCCCAAAATCGGCCGAGAGTACTTCTAGCAGTTGTCCAGACTAATGCATCAATAAACTTCTATCAGATAAAGCCTTAAGGTGTAAACAGTTTATCGATAAGCAAACATTTCCTTCTATTTTTTCTTTCCATTTAACAGACCCAATAGCTCTTCTTTTCTCTATTATCTCTTATCGATGGAAAACGTTTATTGATAAGCAAACATCCCGGTCATGCCATATTATCTCTTTTAACAGCTTCTATACAGTTTTATCTTTACAACATACGATAAAGTAAACATGTAATAAGTCTTACTTATGCAAGCATAGCAACGATTCCGTATCCTTAAGCATGGAATTCTACTTTTGGATAGCATATGATTTAGGGACATGTAAATATTCTCTTTCTCTTCTTATTAAGAATGGCAATGGTTCTTTCAAAAATGAAACAACAGTCTGACTTTAGCATACAATCTTCTTATCTGTCATGAACTAGCTTAGTATGGCTTCTTCTATTACGCAAGCATACAAATTCTCTTATTAAAGCATAAAGGGCCTTTGTATTAACATTCTTACAAACTTATTCTTAGCAACAAGTATGCATTCAATCTTATGGATTCTTTATTAGGCAAGAAAGAATCATAAAGTGATTATTTTCCACTCAACTAGATTAATCTTCTTTATTCCAACAAGGGAGCTCTTCGTGAAGGAATCCTCTCGAGCCACCAAACCGATTTCTCTGTCTATATAATGACTTCACGAAGTGTGGCACTACATTATGTGTGTGTTGGAATAATAATATCATTCAATATCGATACCTACTTGATATTTAAATAACTATATGTTGATGAATATTTATGATTGTCCGTACTAAACAATATGTATCTATCTTTGCAGAAATATGATCTAAAAATGGATACAAATTACAACTTGTGAATCGTTTATGGATGTACAACCGTCGTCCTAAGGACATATGCAGTGTGAGGGAAGAATTCATGCAAGGGGTTGATACATTCCTCTAGTTCACCAAGGCGTTCCCCCAATGCATGGATATCAACAAAATCAGGTGTCCTTGTGTGATATGTCATAATATTAAATATCATAAAAAAGATATTGTGACATTCCATCTGTATGCAAAGGGATTAATGCCTAATTACAACTAAAGCCTTATACGGAGACATATATGGATGTCCACAATTATTTAAAGTACGACGACGAAACTTTTGTCACGCTCCAGTCCCAAAATATATAGGACTAAGATACGTAGACATGCCAGCTACGTATCAAATGAACTAAAGTCCAGCTCGAATATGTATAAGCTGTCTACGTCAGGTAGTTATAACTCTATATTACTATAATAATTTTATATCTCAATCAACATAAAGTAAATCTCACATAAGACTAAGTGCACTAATGTTGGTCAGACATTAACACACCGGATCCTATAAGCAAAAATGATAGAGAACATATAATAAAGTGGACCAGACTCTATTATAATTATCTGAACAAGCTCATGACAAAGAATAAAGATTGTAAAACTAGGTAATATCAGCAGAATAAAGTAATGGAAATAAATATAATGCCGGATGAATATAATGAAGATATCAACCAAATATATTCTTGAAATCTTGGAGAAATAAAAACCAAAAACCCTTTTATTCTAGTAGCTTAGCAAAACCTGGAGAGATCACCAGGTCCTCAGAGGACATAGCAAGATACAAAATATAGATGCCTATTTAACAGTATGCATAATATGATAGGCAACACATATAAATAAATCAAGAAAAGTAAACTAGACGAAGACATATAACAAAAGAGGAATGAATCTACTAATATAAATATATTATAAAGAAGGCAAGGTTTATTTGCCTATATCTCCCAAGTGATCGTACAAAGTTTCTGCTTCCATACTCCCAGTCAAACCGCCACAAACTCCAAGAACACAATAATAAATACCAATCAATTATGGCACTAACGTACATTGCACACCAACCACATTAATACCATCTATGTTCTAAACTAGGTCTTCATATAACTTGCCTAGTCTAGAATCAAGTTAGCTAGTTGTATACTTTATAGGTAACATGCTAAACCCTTAAACTACCATATTTATAACCATAAAATTATAATATAATAATTCTGGAATAAAAAAAATAATTTTATACATATTCTATTTATATTATCTACAAGAATATATAGTTCCTAGCTAACATAGTCGCACAAAGTTGCCAACTGTCGAGTTGATTGGAATAATCTAATCATGCAAAAATAATAAATTTATATTCTGAAATATTATAGAAATATAATGTATATTCAGAGATTTGATCATAAGTATTCATGTTTTTATACATCGAGAAGTTTATGGCAAGTTCATGCACGAAACCTAACATGTCAATCTATGAAGATTTAATGTATTACGACGACGATAACTATGAATATTCGACAATAAAACTATATAAACCCCATAGAGCAATTTAGACACATGAGAGGGGGATTAAAAAGGGGGTGTTAGGGTACTTACCAAGGGTCTTGGGACTGCATGTGGCTTCACAAAGTTGCGCGAATAGCAGCTACGTCAAACAAGGTTCAGCTTGGACACCTTGTTGTGTAACTCATCGTCACGTATAAACGGAGTTGATCCACGAGCTACAGCTTTGAGGCAAGGTAGGGGACACAGAGAGATATAAGTTAGGGTTGGTTGGTTCGAGGTTTGATCAATAAAAAGTGAAGAAACACAGGTATGAAGTTCACCAACCTGCTGGTTCTGAATTTTTGTTACGGCTGAAAGTTTATACCAAGTTTGGCCCACTTCCAACCAAATGAACAAACGAGGCTCCTTGGGAGCCTGATAGGGTTGAAAAGAGATGTCTTAGGATTGTTTTAGATGTGGTGGCAAGGTTGGGTGTTCTTGATAAGTTGGCACGAAGTTGCTCTACAGCAGGGGTTGATTCAGCATTGTTGCTGGATTTTGCTTGATGTTTGGGGCTGTTTCGGGTCTCGAATGACCGAGCAAGGCTAAGCAGCTCCTTGGGGTGGTAGGGGGTGTCTTGGATTCACAAAGACGCTTTCCAAAGGGACATAGGAGGTAAGGAAAGGAGGTGAACAACAGAAACAAGCCACAGCTGCAACAACTATGGTGCGGTCAGCCAAGGGGATGCTCTCGGGTTGGGGTCTTCTTGGCTAGCCCTAAAAATATCTGTGGGGTATAATTTATGATGGAAAATAAAGGAGAAATAATATATGGCTGCAATATATATATAATTTGATTGATTTATGGGATGGTTTGCACTTCACAATAAAGATTTGATTGAGGGAATATTGAGAGAGATTGAGTGATTCCTAATTTAGAAACCCCGTTTTAATATGCGCCACCTTTGCTCTCAATCTTTGTTGGCTGAATGAAATTAATAAAAAAATCAATGAAGTATGGTCAAACTAAGCTTAGGCAACCTAGGTTAGACTCTACTACTTCTCGTTGGGTTGGTATCAAGTCGGTGTGGCTAGTTTGGGCTAGTTGAGTGCTGAAACCCCGATAATGCATCTTTTGTGACTTTTGTGTATAAGTAGCACATGAGAACTCAATTGAGTAGGATGCAAGTGGCTTGTGTATAGTAATTTTCAAGTAGCTCAAAACCATATATTGGGTCAAAAGGTTTGAGTCAAAGTTGGGTCTCAAATTTCAAACGAAAAAGACATTGATATTACGGTAGGTGATATTATTGGCCTTTTAAACCGAAAGTTGTAAGATAAAACTAGGTACAAGGAGACATGTTTGAGTTGGAAATGATATGCCTAAATGAAGTGGACTCTTCTAGAGCATACATATAAAATTTGTTTTGAAAAATTGGCAATTGTTGTGCTTCTAAAATCAAAGCTACGATAAAGGATATTTATAACCAAAATTTAAATTGAAATATTATTTAGTAATAAATAATCCTATTAAATATTAAAATAAATCCTAAAATTAAGAGGACTTACAACTTATCCACCTTAGAAAATTTTATCCTCGAAATTATAATTCATCAATATTCCTTAGAAATACAAGTCCATTCTTATCAGAATCTCCTCAAAACCAAAAATTTATTTGACGATACATATTCTAAGATTCAATATTTTAGAATACCATAGCCTTCAAAATTTAGATTCAATTTCCATCCTCTAAATTTAAATTGACGATTCATCCCTCAAACTCAAAATTTAATAAACCCACTAATTATAAATTTCATAAATCAAATCGATATATATTCAAAATTTTAAATAAAATCTTTAAGACACTTTCTTCTTAAGTCATATCTTTATCCTCAAATGCTTTTTTATTTTTAAGATTAATTCAATAATCATAATTATTATTCTGAAGATTCATGAAATCAAAAGCACTAAATTATCTCAATTTTATTTTACTTGATTGCCTTCTCAACCACTATCTAAGCACTTTACCTTTAATATATAAAATCCCTTTTCTAATTTGACTTTCAACACAACTTCTACCTACCTTAGAATCCATCAACACACGATTACTTCTTATAAAAATCATCTCAAGGTTTAAATTTAATCCAATATCCTCTCTTAAGTTTGCAAATTCATAATAACTCCATCAATTATTTCAATCATTAATTTACTACAAATGAACCACATTGTGTCTTAAGGACGTCTACCTACCTTTGGTCACACTACCTTATCAAACACATGCTACCACAAACTTTCATAATCTTTGTCCACAAATTACAAAAATTTAATACCACTATATACCTATGGCATATGGCATCCTCAATCCCCTCATATCTATCAAGCAAATAAATTTAATAAGCAAACTAATTTACATAATTAACTAATGAATACTGATATATTCTATAAATCACGATTATTTGTCACTACAAATAGAAGGGATGAGAAGCAACGACAAAAGAAAGAAAGGAAAATAGTAGAGTACAAAATACGATGTTCAAGAACGAAAGAAAAATTCCATAAAAAAGTGTCAAGGAAGTTGTGGATTGAGAATCCTATCGGATTTCATCCTAGCATAGGCTCGTTCGGTGTAGTAATGTAACTTGGACGATATGCTCTAATCTGCATGGGCCACCGCAAAAATATGTCACACCCCAGTCCCAAAATACATAGGACTAGGATACATAAACATGCCAGCTTGTCATGACCAGCTCCCAGATTTCTAGATACAAGACGGACATGCTCCAGCCTACGTTGCGGACACAACGTAGTAAGCTATATTTAATCTCAGGAAAACTCCAATATCATAATATCAATCCTAAGCTCAATTACAGAACTAGTAAACGAAAATAATTCAGCACACATTCACACGATCACAGATCACTATATCTTTTTAGCACATTATACATGTCCAAACTCTGGAGACAAATTCAGAAACTAAATCCAGAAGAAAATAATAATATATGTCTCATGGAAACCATTTATACATAAATTATCTGCATCTGGTCTTCTAGCATATTTTAGGGGTCGTCATCCAATCTAGCACCATCCTCTTGCCCTGATCTAATATGTCAACGAACCAGTCAGGAAAGGAGCAAAGTATAATCCACAACAGTGAAACAAATATAATACGCACAAGTAAAGATGCAATGAAATATGACTAACCTAAATCACCTAAGATGCATAATCTACTGAAATATGAAACAAAAAGATCATGACACGTAATTTAAAATACATACAAAATATGTGACCAACTGGGTAAATATCATGAATAAGTGCAAGTATATGGTACGACTTAATCACACGTGCACAGGTGTGCGATTAAGCTATCATCATGAATTCCTAAGTTGGGCTTTGGTCACATAGCCGTAGTATTTCTCCTCCCCAAGATACAAGTACAAGATCAAGATCATGATAAGTACCAGAACCAGAAGCACATGATCAATCGTGTATAAAATGTGTCCAATATGAATACAAGTCCACATGAAGTTATTGAGTCAATGTCATGAAAGTATTTGCCCTGTCCTTGCAAATTAATGTCTTAATGTCTCCACCTAGGATAAGGCAATAATGGGTTAGAATCTAAAGCAACAATCTAGCCAATATTGCTGACAACCTAATTCCACTATATATATATACTAGCTAACTATTATAAACTATCTATATCACTACCAATATATACTAGCTAACAAGAAAATAGTTTAGTAAACATATATCCTAGCTTTTGTCAAAATAAATGCTAACAATTATTTGTAAAATACTTCAAATTATTTATTGATAAATATTAGAAAATACTTGCTAGCTAAAATCTATATTTACAAAATCTAGATATTAAGATATTACCTTAAACATTAGTAATTTAATAATAATCGTGGCAGAACATTTTTAGAGTGAACATATATTTTGATATCTAAAAATATTATAAAGAATATAAATTTTAATACAATAATAATAACAATAACAATATTAGTAATAATAATAATGATGATAATAATAATAATAATAATAATAATAATAATAATAATAATAATAATAATAATAATAATAACAATAACAAGAGCAAAATGACCCTAGCCCAGGCCTTCACTGCCCACAGCCCAAACACCCACTTCTTTCTTTTTTTCTTCTCTTTTTTTCTTTCTACTGTAAGGGCCTATGGCTTAACACTTAACCCGGCCCGCCTTACTATTTTTTTTGAAATCCCACTCACACACGCAATTGGGGGGCTCGAACCTTGCCGGCCCCTCCGGGTGTCCGCTCTAATACCACTAGGCTAGAGAGCTCGGACGCCCGCCTTACTATTACTAGCCCTAACCTAACTCATTTTGTCTCTATCTTATTTCTCAACATACACAACCACAACCTAACTCTCTCTCTCTCTTCTCCATTCTTCATTCTTACACCCTCAAAATCTAAAAACCTGTGAAGAAGAAGAAGAAGGACATATAGAAGAAGAAAAATGAGGAGTTAAGTGCTCACATCTGCTCCGCATCTCGATTTGGTGGCGACGATGGTGGGGCTTCTTGTGCAACGGCTAGGCGCGGCTCACTACAACGGTCTCCGGTGAAGCACCACACTGCACTAGTGTGGTAGTAGTACAGATCTGGCCGAAAGTCGGCCAGAGGCGACGGTACGGCGGTGGAAGCGACCTCACAGCGGTGGTCCAACAATCGAGGTGATCGGATCTGGCCCGCTGGGCGGCGAATCTGTCAAGTTTCGGTTGGATCTGGTAGAGCCGAGCGGACTACGAAAACTTTAGACCGGACATGGCGGCGCGGTGGCTCCTCGAGCATATCTGGCGGGGACTCGGACAGATCTGGTCGAACGGGAAGAACGACGTCACGGTGGTGGCAGTCTCTAGAAGTCAGTGGCGAGATAATGACTTCTACGGTGGACCGAGACATCGATGACGGACGATGCAGAGATCTGGCGAAAGTTGATGGCCTGGGCGCAGCAGCGACTTGTGGCAAGGAGACCCCTATGGCTGCTGAGGATGCAATGGCGAGCGAATCTTAGCGGAGCTCCAACGAAAAGGGCAGTCCTGTTCTCAGATCTGAAGGCGGCAGACTTCGAGGCCCGAATAATGGCTTCTCGCGGCGAACTACGGAGATCGATGGATACGACAGCAGTGAGTCGAAGACTCCGGCTCGATCTGGACTGACACGGTACAGTAGGACGGACACGACCGGATGCGACAAAAAAATTAGGGTTAGGATAGATTTGGGGTTTTAGATTTTGGATTTTGGATGTTGGATGAGTCTGTGGCAGTATCGGATCAGGGTGACACGATAAATGGGTGATCTGGATGTAATCCTGCGTCAGGGGACTCAGGACACGAAAAAGGGGGTGGACACGGGAATGTCTGTGTCAGGACACAGTGTAAGTGTAAGACTAAAATTTAGTGGATGGGACACGATATGTAATGATGGGACACGGTCATTAGGACCACAAGTGTAATGATTAGGGATAAATAATCATCAATAATGATGGCTACTTATAGCCCTATTTGGAAAGTCCTAGAATCTCTAGGCACATGGGCTTAGGAAATATTCATAGAATATTCCAGACTAATCCTGATTAGTCTAGTGATTCGAGAATGTTCCCACTAAGTCATGTGACTAGGTATTCAACAATGGATTTCTTAAATAACCAGTCCAATCAGAAATAATTACAGTTCTGCCATTACCATATTACGAACAATATAATTAATTAAACTTAAAATAATGTTCCAGCTAAATAATGAATCCAGAAATAATATTTCAAATAATCAAAAGTAATTAGTATTTACCAATTCAATTATAATTAGATAAATAAATCCTTTAAATAAACTCAATTAGAATAAATAATTATAGTTAATTAAAATTATTTAATAAATTAGAATAAATTATTTTAAAAAATATTAAAATATTTGGAAAATTTTAAAAAATTTATTTACTTTGGAATAGATGGGTTACAAATATATCCACCTTAGAAAAATTTTGTCCTCAAAATTTCAAATAACAAGATAAGCACGATTAAGAATAACCAAATACGAAAATTTGAAATAAATAAAACTGGTTAAACAAAGTATCAAATTTTAGGTACGACTAGTAGAATCAAGATTATCTAGGGTCATAAGTGCTAAAATAAGATCAATATAGAAATGATAGACTAAGAATAATAAAAAAAAGAATTTTGAAAATGATATAATTTGGCTTGATCAGAAATTAACTTAAGAATGAGCAAAAAGTCAAATTCTAGAATTGATTCGAAGTATGATTAAATCATTTTAGGCACGATTTGATCAAAAGATTTCAGGAGTAAAAATTGAAGTCATATGCATGATCAAGTATTAAAATTTAGATATGATCAAAATATTATCAAAATTATTTAGGTATAGCCAAAATCATCTAGGCATGACCAAGTCAAAATCAAAATCATTTAGGTATTATCAAGGATAGAACTGAAATCTAGTTATGATCAAAATTCGTACAAGCATGATTTAAGAGTTGTCTAGATACGATCAAAAATCAAATTTAGGGACGATAATAAGTGTAATAATATAGCCACAATCAAAATAGGATGGAAATATGGTAGTCCATGGAGAAGTGAATAATGGTCAAATGGCGACAAAAAGAATATACAGGAAAAAACTTACGAGATAATTATCTCATTATACTTCATGTTCAACCATCTTCTAAACTTGCTAAACTAGCTAAAACTCACAGCACCAAAGAAATTCACGGAGAACTAAGGCAATTACCCCAAGCACTATAACTAATTCTATCCTGAACAAAAATGAATCCATCTAAAATCGACTAAATTTAACTTTCCATCACAAGGAGTTTATCTGCTCATACCAATTTATTTCAAATTTCAACCTTCCAAATCTGACTACAATCATAATTGTCAGTCAATTAGCAAATCCTCAAAATTTTTGTTGAATCAATCTATAATTAATTTTGAGAATTCCAAATCCAGAAACCAACTAATCATTAACGTTTGACAATCTTCCAACAAAATTTTAAAATTCAACAGCACGTCTACTTTAACCATTATCCAGCTAACCTGCTTAGTGTTGGCATTCCATAGTTACCTACCAATTCTCTTGTCTCCATTCTCTACTACTACTACATTGATACAACTCTATAATAGCTTTCTATGCGTTATACCATCCTTTTCATGTATAACAATCATCTAATTTCTCAAAATTATTCCTTTGTGTTCCTTTACTTTGATCTTCATATTCCTATAGTATCCTGAAGTATAGTTCCAAATTCACTTCCTTTATGGGAGAACCTTATCAAATCCTAGATTGTTTTGCCAACCCTACTTATGGCTTTCTCTATCTTTCTATGTAACTCATGTCCTTGCTTATAAAATTGGTCATTCTACAAATTGCTGCATTCTTTCATTTGTTGGAATATGAGGCATAGGCACTAATAAACACCACTAACGGTTCTATCATCTTCCTCTCGAATAAATCACAAGCTCTATGATCTATAACTCCCTCAAGACTTATTAGTATCTTGCTTACCCAAAATCTTCTTCTACTATATTTCCACCCGTAACTAACTAACTTTATTGAAATGATAGTTCTCAAGGATACCTAAAAAAGATCTAGGTAACTATCTATGTTCCCCCCCCCCCCCCCCGTATATAGCTATCAACTACACACACACATACACACACACACACACACACACACACACACACATATATATATATATATAAAATTGTATATCAACTATCTAATATACATAGCTTTCTACAAGGTTTATATATACATAGCTATCAAAATATGTAACAAAATACTTGCAATACACTAAAGTTGAACCATGAAAGAGATTGGGCAAATAAATGTCAAAAAATAGTCCTAATGAGTTCCAAAAAAATCAAGTGGAAACTTTTATATGAAACCTATGGTAGTAGAAATAATTTCTGAAATTGGGATCAACCGCTAAGGTTTTAAATAAGGCCAAAATTTAAACAAATCAAGATAATTTACGAAAAAGTTGTAAATGGCGATAAGAGGCCAAACATAGTATATAACATGGATATAGTCTCGATAGTATTCGGAAATCATACATATCCGAAGTCACTTTACCTAGAGTTCATGCCCCACCATTATACATCTGGCTGTAGTGAACCTCTGGTTTCATGGCTCAAATAATGATAGATTACCAAATATTCTATCAACTTTATACAATATTTTCGGAACAATTCAAGAGATCAAAATATTATGCTTTTTAGGACATGCCCCAATAATATCCGAGAACCTATCACTACAACAAAAAACCCTTTTAGTGACGTCTAAAAAGCATCATTAATGACAAACCATGACTCTTTTTTTTTCTCAAAGCAACCGTTATGAAAACGGGTGTTATAAATATTTTTTAAAAGTGTTATAAAAAAATCGTCATGAATAGTTTCTATAAAAGCGTTATGAATAGTTAATATATAGTGCACAATTCAGAACAATTTTAAAATGTTATGAATAGATAATATGTATAGGCTCAATGCAGCACATTTATAACACTATACTATTCAAATTAGCATATTTATAATGCTCTATACTGCACAGTATATATTACATTCCAAAAATTTAACATTATATATCACCATCTTTATTACATTTCTCAAAATAGAGTACATATCAACATCTTCATTACATTGAATATCCAAATATATATATATATATATATATATATATATATATATATATATATATATATATATATTTACAACTACCAAAATTGTCCACATCAAAACTTGGTCACATCAAAACTGTCCACAGAACATGTAGCAAACCAGCCCACAAGATCGTCCCGATGGTCCAATCATCCTTCGCGAAGCTGACATCCACCGGACGTAGGTGCCACAGTTCACGTCCATTCCTGAAGAGAAAAAAATCCAAGGATTTTGAAGCTCGACTAGAATTTAAATCAATCACAGGATTATGAAACTCTCTCATGTTAACTTGTAATATATTTTAATAGACGATGAGAAATTTCAAAACCTAACTGTACAATACATTTTTATTTATCTCCTTCAGAATGTTAATGAATAGTTAATATATAGTGCACAATTCAGAACAATTTTAAAATGTTATGAATAGATAATAAGTATAGGCTCAATGCAGCACCTTTATAACACTTTACTATTCAAATTAGCATATTTATAATGCTCTATACTGCACAGTATGTATTATATTCCAAAAACTTAACATTTATATCACCATCTTTATTACATTTCTCAAAATAGAGTACATATCAACATCTTCATTAAATTGAATATCCAAATACATATATATATATATATATATATATATATAAATATATATATATATATATATATATATATATATATATATATATATATATATATATATTTAATATATATATATATATATATATATATATTTACATCTACCAAAATTGTCCACATCAAAACTTGGTCATATCAAAACTGTCCACAGAACATGTAGCAAACCAGCCCACAAGATCGTCCCGATGGTCCGATCATCCTTCGCGAAGCTGACATCCACCGGACGTAGGTGCCACTGTTCACGTCCATTCCTGAAGAGAAAAAAATCCAAGGTTTTTGAAGCTCGACTAGAATTTAAATCAATCACAGGATTATGAAACTCTCTCATGTTAACTTTTAATATATTTTAATAGGCGATGAGAAATTTCAAAACCTAACTGTACAATACATTTTTATTTATCTCCTTCAGAATGTTAATGAAGTACTATATTAGTAATTTTGCATCATACAAAAAAATGCCAAATATTAACGTATGTAAAAATAAACAAAAGAAGAAGAAGTAGACATACAGCCTCAATCCAGTGCTGGAAAGCTAGCGTCAGCGCTTTAGAATCCTTGGACAAACCCTGGCCAACCTGTAAAACTTGCAAAGATAAACTTTTTTGCGAAAAGATCCAACTTTGCAGACAAAAATTGCAAAGAATCGAAAAAAGAAGCAACCTTGGAAGCATTCAAGCTGATCCGGTACCACCGAGAGACCGCCGACTCCGGTTTTGAGAAGTTGAAGAAAGAAACAGTGCTATGGTTCAGCCGAGCGTAATCCAACGCCTGCCACCTGCAAAATATGCTCTAGGGTTAGGGTTTTGGAGAGAAAAGATGTTAAAATTCTTACAAATAGTAATTACTTTAAAGGAAGATTTAGCCGATCCATGTTGTCTAGTTTCTATGAAGGATGCTTATTCTTTGGTCGAAATTATGTTCAATTTTACTGATTACTTACATTTGATGGAAGGTTTTATGTATCGGCCAATTTGGGGGATTGTGTTACAATACCTCCCTGTGTGTAAATAAGATAGTTATACTAGCATATATCATCTACATAACACACAAATCCATTTTGCCTTTGGTGAATACCAAATTTAGTACTTGTTGTACTCGTTTCATCCAAGTATTCATTTGCCAAACATATCCTTAAAAAATAGTTTTGCACATGTTATTTATGATTTTATTCTAAAAAGAAAAAAAAAAAGGTGTCTGTATATATATATATATATATATATATATATATATATATATATATATATATATATATATATACCATAATTGGAAGTACCGCTTTTCCTTGGGAACGAACTCACCCTGCCAAGATGCGCTATGTCTCCACCTGTTGACCTAAAAATTACCTTCTTCCACAATATATATATATATATATATATATATATATATATATATATATATATATATATATATATATATATATATTGGAAGAAGCTAATTTTTCCATGATCTCTCCCACTAGGAATCGGACCATCGCCCACTCGGGTCTTATGCCTCCACACTAGCCACTGGAGCTAGAGGTCACTGGCGCGTGCGACCGGGCGCGCACACACACACACACACACACACACACACACACATATATATAAAGGCATACAACTCTCTGAATATTTCCATAATACAAACAATTTCCTTGAGATTGCCCAGAAAAAGAAGTGCTGCATACATAATATTGTTATTAATTTTTTGTATTATTTTGGTAGGTTTCGTTTGCCAAACACAGCAAAAAAAAAGTTCTTTGCAGGCACTTCCTTCCTTCATTAAGTTATTTATTTGGCATACAGCTCTACAAAAAAATAGCAGTACGAACCTAAGATGGAGGGCGTCCATGTAAAATTGAAATAGTAGCAACAGCGCCAATAACAATAAAGTGTTTGGTACTAATAGACCAAGTACGTGCACATGTACACATACAAAGACTAGTCTTTTAACAGTGACTTACCGGGTGGTCGGCGAATCCGAATCCACAAACGTCGACGACGGAGAAGACCCCGGCGGAGAGTCTGGGCTTCTGAAGCGGAGGTGAGGATCGGAGCAGCAGATCCTCCGGAGGATGAGGAGCCGCAGGGTTCCGGTCGTCGTTGAGGCCGTTGGCGACGACCAGACGCAAGAACTCTTCCAGATCCCACTCCGATCCGCTCCTCTTCATCTCGCCACTCCCTATTTTTTATTGGGAGGAAGAAGAAATTAAAAACCCTAGCCCTAATTTTGAAGAGAATGGGCTCTTGGGTTAGGGTTTTGGAATTGGGGGAAAGGAAGGAGAACGTTGCCGATGTGGTGGCTCTGCACTGATAGCTCAGTCGCCGAAGTGTTGCTGCGTAGTCGAGCCCATCGCCGGAGTAATTAAGGTTGGGGTTGAAAATTGGGGGAGAAAAGGTTTGAGGAGGAGAGATGCTGCTCGGTTAGAAAATGGATGAGAAATAAATTTTCTCTCTCCCACTGAGCTTTTATACAGTGAAGGAATTACAAGTTTGCCACCGCTCTAAAATATTAATGATGCTTTATTTTATAAACGTTATAAAAAGCCCAAAATTGGCCCAAACCGTCATAGAAAAAAGGTATTTCGAACTTTGATAATGCTTAGGTAGCAGGCGTCATCAATACGTCTTATCGAGCGTTATTAATAGGCCTTTTTGTTGTAGTGTATGAATATCCAAAATTAGTTCGAGTTATAACCCATGCCTCGCCAGGGCGCAACTGGCTGCAGTGAACCCGCAGTCTCCATAATCCAGATAAATAACTGCAGTGCGCATTTGCCACGTCATAGTAGGTCGTCGAATATTTTCTTAACTTTATCCATAGGAATTCCAAAGGAGTTTATAAAAATTTAAACAAGTCCAAAGTTAATCATAATAGAAGAAGATGTAGATATCTATCCTTCTAGTATCGACAAATGATCGACTACCAGAAGAAAAGGATTGAGGTGTAAAAAGGGAAGTATTTGTTCTTATTTTCGATAATTTTCAGAAAACCTATAGACTTCGATTCGATCCAATATTGACTGGATAGTTGAGTTGGCTAAAGATAGAGTGAGTAAGGATTCATGTTGGCTTGAATAATATCTTTAGGAAAATCTTGACCTATGACGGAATCATGTTGAAAAATAATTCCTTATAGTCAAGGAAAGTCAAATTAGAATTTGAGAAAATCAACAAAGAAATTCATTTTTTAATAAATAGTATGGTTTCAAGTTGAGTGAAAGAAACCAATGGAAATATTTCGGCTCTGGGAACTACTTAGGGAATATTGACCTATATCGGAATGATTTTGGAAAAAATAATTCCTAATGAAAAGATTTGGGAATTCAAGAGATAAGTTGGACTAAATAGATAGTCTATGGGTTCCATGATAGAATATTTGAATTGGTTCAAAGAGAGTCAAATTGAAGTAGTTTAGCAAAACCAACAAAAGAATTTGAAGGGTTAGAAACAAATTAGTCATTGGTAAGAGGTTTGCTAGAGGAGGCAAAACTCAAAAGGGTAATTGGCCTAGTCCCTAAAGAATTTAGAAACTAATAAAAAAAGATAATCCTCCGAAAACCATGGAATATCACTTTTAGCCATCTATGGGAAGATATAGACAGGAACACAAATAGTAGATACCTATATAATCGGCCTAAGCTGTGATTGTGCATCCTTATTCTAGCAGGTTTCTCGATAGTACTCTAAAGCCTAAGTACCATTAGGATGAGACGAAAACCTGTATGTGTCACGCCCCGATTCGGGGAATCGCTCGCTTTGCTTCGATTCACGCTGAATCGATCGTCCTCGCTAAGGCGTGATGCCGTACAAGTCTGGAGTTGCACTTGTACAAGGCTAGAACATGCACATTTATATCAATTCATTACATTTGAAAATAAGCCACAGTTGCAAAAACATTGAGTAAGCGGAATAGGAAGAAAATATTCATTTTATTGATGATTGTAGTCAGAATACAACTTTTTCGATAATATTTGAAATGCCTTTTCGGCTACATTGATTCATGAAAAGAAGTACATCTGATAGGCTACCATGAAATAATTTCCCGTTCCATACATCATGCCCCTTTAGTACTTGAAGTATAAACATCTATCTTTGAAATCTCTGCAATACTTTTTGCATCTTTAGGGAAAAATAACTTGAAAGAAAACAGCAGTTCAAAAAGCTTTAGTTGCGATGTGCGCCCGAGCCTTCTCTAGTACCTGTGGAGGAGGGGTCAGCACATTATAACAATGTGCTGGTGAGCCCCGTTGGCCCACTCAGCTAAACCAACATTTTATTAATGACAAGCATTTTAAAGATATGAACTCATTAGGGACAAGCAACATTTAGAGTAAATCACAATTCAAATGACATGGTAGTTCATAAAACCATGTTTACTTTACCATTGGCCGAATCCAGCTTTCCTGCATAAGATACAGGATAATAATAATATACTTACCGCCCCTGCATAAGACATTGATTAATATACATTCCCACGATGTGACCACTGGTGTTGTTAAACCATATGGACTCTTTTCATTCATTCATTTGCATTTGGGACTTCAAGATAATGAGATGACAACACAGTAGGGAGCTAGCCTCTATGATGCCTCGCATTACTCATGTTTCCCCAAAGCACTTCATTATTTTCTCCTAGGCCGAATCGGTACAGGCACCCCTGTACCGTTCGAGGAAATTATTGCTCAATCCTTGTATACAAGTTGTCCATGGTCAGGTAAATGTGTGTCCGACTCGATATACACAGTGTGCATAGAATATTTAAAGTAATAGGCAACATGAACATTCTTAGCATTTCATAACCATCATTCTAGGCATCAATTCAATCATTTCAATGTTCAGTTCATTGCAGTGTAATCAATTCATTTCAATATTCTATCTCTAGCATCTTAGTGGTATTGACTTGTGGCAATAGCATCTTGATATCGATCAACGGATGTTGCAAGACAATTATTTAGTTGGCATGAAGGAATAGCGAGAGGGACAATACCACCACAGAGATCCACACTCACCAAATTAGAGAATCGTCGAGAGAGAGGGGAACACTTGCACGCTTAGCCTTCCGTCACACGTCAGTCTGCATTGGCACCAAAAGATTGATTAATAATCCGTCTCGTTGTGTTCTCTTATCTCAGAATTCTCAAGAATGAATGCTATGCAAATCGATAAAAACGGGCAAAAATCAAATCATCGAAAATCATTCAGAAAAGCATCCATCAAAACCAAGCAGCAAAACCAGCAGCAAAACATCCAGAGAAAACTCTTGGACGCATTTCAAGAGAAACCGATCCATTAATTGGAAAGGTTCTTATGCACTTGTCCGTGATCGATTCGATGCCGACGGTAAGTTTCCCCAATACTCGGTTCTGACCGAGTTAGCCAAGCCACAAGCCTTACATAGTGAACCGCTAGGAGCGGGACACTACATAATATACCACTAAGAAAAAGTTTCGTCCTTGAAACTTAAAGCAAAGGTCCTACCTCAAAATTATCAAACAGCGAAGGGTATTTCACCCGCATCTCTTCCTCTAATTCCCATGTCGACTCCTCTACAGCATAGTTCCGCCACAGCACGTTGACCAGGGATACTGTCCGATTCTGCAAAACTTTCTCTTTTCTGTCCAAAATTTGGACAGGCTCTTCAGTGTAGGATAGGTCAGCGCTCAGCTGCAGCTGGTCGAAGTTCACTACGTGACTTGGATCATGCACGTACTTTCGAAGTTGAGATACATGGAAGATATCATGCACATCAGCCAGAGCCGGAGGTATTGCAAGTCGATAAGCCACTGAGGCTACCTTCTCCAAAATCTCGAATGGTCCGATGAATCTTGGGCTTAGCTTTCCTTTCATCCCAAACCGCATCACACCTCGCATGGGTGTGACCTTCAAGAAGACGTGATCTCCTGCCGTGAATTCCAAAGGTCGTTGATGTACATCCGCATAACTCTGATTACCATCTTGTCACGCCCTGATTCGGGGAATCGCTCGCTTTGCTTCGATTCACGCCGAATCGATCGTCCTCGCTAAGGCGTGAAGCCGTACAAGTCTGGAGTTGCACTTGTACAAGGCTAGAATATGCACATTTATATCAATTCATTACATTTGAAAATAAGCCACAGTTGCAGAAACATTGAGTAAGCGGAATAGGAAGAAAATATTTATTTTATTGATGATTGTAGTCAGAATACAACTTTTCTCGATAATATTTGAAATGCCTTTTCGGCTACATTGATTCATGAAAAGAAGTACATCTGATAGGCTGCCATGAAATAATTTCCCGTTCCATACATCATGCCCCTTTAGTACTTGAAGTATAAACAACTATCTTTGAAATCTCCGCAATACTTTTTGCGTCTTTAGGGAAAAACAACTTGAAAGGAAACAGCAGTTCAGAAAGCTTTAGTTGCGATGTGCGCCCGAGCCTTCTCCAGTACCTGTGGAGGAGGGGTCAGCACATTATAACAATACGCTGGTGAGCCCCGTTGGCCCACTCAGCTAAACCAATATTTTGTTAAAGAAAAGCATTTTAAAGATATAAACTCATTAGGGACAGGCAACATTTAGAGTAAATCACAATTCAAATGACATGATAGTTCATAAAACCATGTTTACTTTACCATTGGCCGAATCCAGCTTTCTTGCATAAGATACAGGATAATAATAATATACTTACCGTCCCTGCATAAGACATTGATTAGCATACATTCCCATGATGTGACCACTGGTGTTGTTAAACCATATGGACTCTTTTCATTCATTCATTTGCATTTGGGACTTCAAGATAATGAGATGACAGCACAGTAGGGAGCTAGCCTCTATGATGCCTCGTATTACTCATGTTTCCCCAAAGCACTTTATTATTTCATCCTAGGCCGAATCGGTTCAGGCGCCCCTGTACCGTTCGAGGAAATTATTGCTTAATCCTTGTATACAAGTTGTCCATGGTCAGGTGAATGTGTGTCCGACTCGATATACACAGTGTGCATAGAATATTTGAAGTAATAGGCAACATGATCATTCTTAGCATTTTATAACCATCATTCTAGGCATCAATTCAATCATTTCAATGTTCAGTTCATTGCAGTGTAATCAATTCATTTCAATGTTCTATCTCTAGCATCTTAGTGGTATTGACTTGTGGCAATAGCATCTTGATATCGATCAACGGATGTTGCAAGACAATTATTTAGTTGGCATGAAGGAATAGCGAGAGGGACAATACCACCACAGAGATCCACACTCACCAAATTAGAGAATCGTCGAGAGAGAGGGGAACACTTGCACGCTTAGCCTTCCGTCACGCGTCAGTCTGCATTGGCACCAAAAGATTAATTAATAATCCGTCTCGTTGTGTTCTCTTCTCTCAGAATTCTCAAGAATGAATGCTATGCAAATCGATAAAAACGAGCAAGAATCAAATCATCGAAAATCATTCAGAAAAGCATCCATCAAAACCAAGCAGCAAAACCAGCAGCAAAACATCCAGAGAAAACTCTTGGACGCATTTCAAGAGAAACCAATCCATTAATTGGAAAGGTTCTTATGCACTTGTCCGTGATCGATTCGATACCGACGGTAAGTTTCCCCAATACTCGGTTCCGACCGAGTTAGCCAAGCCACAAGCCTTACATAGTGAACCGCTAGGAGCGGGACACTACAGTATGGGCCACCACTAAAAATATGTCACAACCCGCTCCCAGATTTCTAGATTCGAGTCGGACACGCCCCAGACACAACGTAGTAAGATGTATTTAACCTCAGAAAAACTCTAATATCATGATATCAATCCTAAGCTCAATCACAGAACTAGTAAACGAAAATAATCCAACACACACTCACATGATCACAGATCACTATATCTTTTTAGTATATCATACTTGTCCAACCTCCGGAGACAAATCCAGTAACTAAATCCAGAAGAAAATAATAATACATGTCTCTTGGAAACTATCTAATACTTAAAATATCTGCATCTGGTCTTCTAGCATCTTTTAGGAGTCATCATCCACTCTAGTGCCATCATATTGTCCTGATCTAATATGTCAATGATCCAGTCGGGAAAGGAGCAAAGTACAATCCACAACAGTAAAATAAATGCAACATATGCACAAGTAAAGATATAATAATGAAATATGACTAATCTGAATCACCTGAGATACATAATCTACTGAAACATGAAACAAGAAGATCATGACACGTGATTTGAAATACATACGAAATATGTGACCGGTTGGATAAAGACCATGAATAAGAGCAAGTATATGGTACGGCTTAATCACATGTGCATAAGTGTGTGATTAAGCTATCATCATGAATTCCTAAGTTGGACTTTTGCCACATAACCGAAGTATTTTACCTTCCCAAGATACAAGTACAAGATTAAGATCATGACAAGTACTAGAACCAGAAACACATGATCAATCGTGTATAAAATGTGTCCAACGTAAATACAAGTCCACATGAAGTAATTGAGTCAATGTAATGGAAGTACTTACCTTGTCCTTGCAAATTAATGTCTTAATGTCCCTACCTAGGATAGGGCAATAATAGTTTAGAATCTAAAATAACAATCTAGCCAATATTGCTAACAACCTAATTCCACTATATATACTAGCTAACTATTATAAACTATCTATGTCACTACCAATATATACTAGCTAATAAGAAAATAGTTTAGTAAACATATATTCTAGCTTTAGTCAAAATAAATGCTAACAATTATTTGTAACATACTTCAAATTATTTATTGATAAATATTAGAAAATATTTTCTATATAAAATCTATATTTACAAAATATGGATATTAAGATATTAACTTAAACATTAATAATTTAATAATAATCATGGTATAACATTTTTAGAGTAAACATATATTTTGATATCTAAAAATATTACAAAAAATATAAATTTTAATACAATAATAATAACAATAACAATATTAGTAATAATAATAAGGATAATAATAATGATATTAATAACAAGAGGAAAATGACCCTAGCCCAAGCCTTCACTGCCCACAGCCCAAACACCCACTTTTTTTTTTCTTTCTACTGTAAAGTCCTATGGCTTAACAATTAATCCGGCCCACCTTACTATTAATAGCCCTAACCTAACTCACTCCCTCTCTTTCTCTTCTTTCTCAACGTACACATCCGCAACCTAACTTTCTCCTCACCATTCTTCATTCTCACACCCTCAAAATCTAAAAACGCACGAAGAAGAAGAAGGTGTCACGACCCGCTCCCGAATAATCGGACAAGAGTCGGACACGCCCAGCCTTCGTTGATGGACACGACGAAGTAAGCTGTACAATACTAAGAAAAACTCCAAGTCACAATGTAGTGTAAACATCCACAGCATCTATAAACGTCCCATAAAATATCACCACAATCCACCAAGTTATTTTAGTACAAGTCATCCGAAGACAAATCTGGTAAAGTAAAATATACAATGATAAATCTAAATACAATCTCCAGAAAATAAATGCTAAACAATCCAAGCAATGCACTAGATCCTGCAACTCCAATGATGATATCCAGCTCAATATAGTCTCAAGCTTACTTGCAACGTATCCTGCCAGAAAAAGAACAAAGTACAACCCCGACAAGAAACAGTCTACAATGTAATCTGAAATACATGATACAATATGGACTGCAATATGAAACAAGAGTATAAAAACTGAATATGAAACTATGGTACCAAAGCTCGAATATGAAACTAAAGTACAAGTACAATAACAATAAACAAGACAATCAGTATGAACAAAACAATGAACACGACAATCAATATAAGTGTGAAATTTGAAATATTAAACTAATTAGTGACCGGTTGGGGACCACAATCCATAATTCATAATTCACAATATCATAATTCTATAAGGTTTGGCTTAATCGTACGTGAGGTATACGATTATGCTTTTCACAATCCCTAGGTTGGGTATGGTCATACACTAGTCAATATTTCTTTCAATCCCGTAAGAAATAATGAGCCACAATACAGTGAACAAGGCACAATACAATCGTGTGTATCTCGTGTCCGATATAAGAACATGAAGGTATGACAGAATAACAAAGTAAAAGCTCAATTCAGTGTATTTGCCTTACTCTGGAAGATCGAGAGTAGGGAAATAATGATCACTAGGTCCACCTGAAGCAATTTGGGATTTAATTAAAATCTAACTAATGATGCTAGCTCATTACTAGATTAATGAAATAATTATAGATACTAGCTAAAGGTTCCCTAACGAACTAATCTATCCATTAATCAATCTCTACTAAATATTAGGATAACTAATTTAGTTTAACTTATAGGCAAGGTGATGGTATACATTAACCAATATAGACTTTTTAGTAAACCATTTGAATAAACTGAAAGAGAAATTACAAGAAAATAATAACCTTACTAACGAAATAGTGAAAAGATGAATATAACATTTCTAGTCATGCTAATAATATTCATATCAATAAAATCCTAGTCCTGGTTTGGCCTAGTCCAATATCATACAAGCATTTCAATGACCCAGCTTATTAAACCCAACACAAAATACTTTACCACAATACAAACAAAATCTTGCAATAGACACAAACCTATATTCACAGATTAAACTCTTCTACTGCAATTCGCAAACCCAACTGAGATCATATACACTTCCTTCTCCCATCTTGCAACAGACTTGGCCTCAACCTTCCATTACAAAGTCCAAAATTCAACACAACTAATTAAGCTCTATAACAGCTCTCTATTAACGGTCATATTGAACTCAGAGCTGGGAAGTATGCAGAAGAACACACTCTGGACTTCATACTTAACCCAACAAATATAAACCAAATTAAGCAAAGGAAATTTAACAGAAGATTATACAACTGAAATTTAATCATGAATGAAAAATAGGAAAATATACAACCAAATTGATACTAGACTCAAATTGATAACCCTTCCATTTGCAACTAAAAAGTAAGGAATATAATTACAACACCAATTTTCAAATGACTACTCTCTACCAATAGAGGGACCTACTATATCCAAACTTCATCTTCAAACAAATCATGCACATGATCCCCGAACACTGGACACATACGCAATATACTAGTGTTCAAACAACCATACAAATATAATATCTACCACATAATTTACAACTCTATTGTACCAAAATAAAACCCAGCTGAAGATTACACAGATCCCTTGCATCAAATAGGACCAGTTTCAAAACTGGTCTTCCCAGTCTCCTTTATGCCATCCCCGGACACGTACACGCCCCCGAACATGAACAATATCAGTCACGAGAAGATACACACACACGTTTGATACGAACATGGATTATGAAACAGATACGAACACAACTGGCATCACAACCAAAATTAACAAGGTGCGATCAATGATTGAATAAGTAATCAGAGTAAAGAGGGTGGAACAATTACCTCAAAAAGGAAATCTAACTCTGAAATTGAAAACCCGATCCACAGTGTTGGACACAAAGCTCCGTGTCCAAAATTATTACTGCTGTATTCATCAACAGAATCCAATCGAAACAAGGAAAGGATTCAGCAAGGAAAAATCCCATTCATAAATTGTTACGAGTCTCTAGAAACCAAAATATCTTGATTAACACTGATGGCCAATCGTCGATTCTTCAATCCAGATCCAAATTACTCCGAGCTAAGGAACTGCTCGTCACGACAAATTTCAAACAGAGAAAAGTCTAATTATGAACACTCAAGGCAGTCGACATCTAAGAACTTATATGTTCAACTCACCGTGCCACTCTAGCGATCTTTAGAGACACTGGAAAAGGGTTCATCGGAGCATCGTGGACCCTTGGAGAAGCAGATCGAAAGAGGGCTTAGATTCTAGATCATGAGCATAGAATTTGAATTGTTGGTCAATCGAAAGAATTGGGGAAAAATAAATTCTTTAGAGAATCAAAATCGACTCACCTCTGCTGTTGACACAATGCTCGGGACATCGAAGTCGCGGTAGAGAAAGGAATTTGACGCCGAGGTAGGAAATCACTGGGGAAGGAGACGGGTCGCCGGAGAAGATGACTCGGGTGAACGATCGTCACGAGCGGGGATGAACAGCGCACAGTTGTCGCAGGAAATGTCGTGCGCTGCCGAGAGAAGATAGTGTTGCCGTGGAGGAGGATGCCCGATTGCTGGCGATGCAACCCACCATCGTTGCCATCGTCGGCTCATAAGAATTTAGGGTTAGGGTTAGGGTTCGATTTAGGGGTAGGATTCGGGAAGAAGGGAATAGAAATATGGGCTTGATTTTCTTCCACATAGCTCACAGAGAAATGAATTCTTTATCTCTCTCTAACTTTTTATAAGAGAATAAAGAAATAGGGTCATTTGCAGTTTAGCATTCAGCAATTGATAAATTACAAATCACACAAAAAAGTTGTTAGAAAAATGGTTAGAGTCTTGGGGGCCACTCCAGATTGGTTAGTCCTAAATAGTTAACTAACCATGCCAATTAAATAAAACTAATCCATAAATCATAACCATAAAATTAAAATAAAAAAAATCAAACTTGAATATATATATATATATATATATATATATATATATATATATATATTATATATATATATATATATATATATATATATATATATATATATATATATATATATTCTTCAACATATTTAAAATATTTAAAGTTTCCTAAAATTGAGAAGGAATTGAGAAGGTGGGGTTACAAATGTCTCCCATAGAAAATTTTGTCCTCGAAATTCAAAGGGATACAACAAACATGGTTAAGCAATCAAAATAAAATTTTAGACAGAGCAACTAAGTTAGACATGCCATAGAACCGAATCTAGTCATGACTCGAAGAATAATTTATTTGGCAAGATCAGTTAAGCGACGTCCAAACAATGTTGAGGCGCGATGGAAATAGAACAGCAACAATGGTCACGATCAATACCACTTAGCCATGATCAAAATAGAATTCAAATCATCGAACTGATTGAAAGGTACAAAAGTGTAGTCATTATAGAATATAGGTATGATCCGGATTACCTAGATATGATCAGATATATGCTTTAGAAGGATCTAGCGTAATAAAATAAACGGGTAAAAATAGCATGATCGATGATGATCAAAAATTGGTCAGGCACAAAGTAAGACAAAGTTTTATTATGACCAAGTACGATAATTTTATACAGGAAGTTGAAATAACACGATCTAACAATGATCATGAACTTAAATAGGCACGAGGTGTCATGGATTTTAATTACGACTTAGGGAAATAAAATCATGAAAGCACGATCTTCTAAGCACGATCTAAATCGAAAGTTTAGCACGATTGAAATAGAACGAAAAAGAAAATCATGTTTAGATAGGCATGATTAAGATCGAAGTTTAGGCAGAACACTATTGAAATAAGAGTATGATTTAAAAATCTAGTGAAACGGAATCAAAATCTAGCAATGTATATTTATTGAGAAAATCAACTGATCCAACGATAAAATGCAAGAAGGGAAAATTGCAAAGGTTGATTTTAGAAAACGTATGGAACTACCCAGGAGGTATTTGTATCAAATCAAGGTGAAAAGTATATGTATTTATGATTCACGAGAAATCAATAATCATATGAAAATAGGATATAGTCTCTATCATATCCGAAAACATATAGATACTTGAAATCACTTCACTTAGAATCCCTGCCCCGCCAGTATATCTGGCTGCAGTGAACTTTCGGCTCTGTGACTCAAATAATGACATGTTATTGAATATTCTATCAACTTTATCCATTTTCCAACAATTATCAATGAAGCAACCTAAGAGATCAAGATACGAATGATTTAGGACAAAGTGTCAATAATACCCGAAATCTATGAATGTCTGAAATCACTTCAACTCAGAGTTCATGGCTCGCTAGTGCGCTGCTGGCTGCAGTAAACTCTCAATATCCATAATCTAGATAATGGCTACAGCGTGCAACTTCCACGCCCTAGTAGGTTATCGAATAGTCTCTCAACCTTATCCGTAGGAATTATAAAAGAGTTTCAAAAAATTCAAAATGAGTTCTAATATCCAAGTCACGATAAAAGGTGATGTTATCTATCTTTAGAAATAAAGATTTTATTAGGTGCTAAGAAACATCAAGGGAATTTTTTTAGAAATAGATCTTGATCACGAAGTGAAGTTTCGAACAGTAACCAGAATCTTAATTGGCAAACAAAATCTCGAATAGATAATAAAGTCCCGAAAGGTGAACAGAAAGCAAAGTATAGAATAGAAAAAAAATCCTGAAGTAAGAGGCAAAATCTTTTATCGGAAACAGAGTTCAATAAAATCTTGAATAACAACAAAATCTCGAACAGATCTCGATTGGAAAAGGAATTTCTATAGGAAACAAAATCTTGGATAGAAATCTCGAATAGGAAGCAAGGTTATGAAGAGTGAATGGAGGAGTATCAATCATAGAATAGGAAACAAGATTCTAAATCGTGAATATAAAATAAGCAAAATCCCAAATAAGGTTGAAACAAGGCCGCGAATAGAGAACAATCCTGAATAGAAAATAAAGTTATGAATAGGAAATAGAATCTCAAACAGGGAACTAGTCAAAGGCTCAAATTAGAAAACAAAATCTTCAAACAACGTCTCAAATAAGAATTGAATCTCAAACAAGAATCAAATAGAAGCGATGGTTCAAACAATGTTTTGATTGGGAACAAGGGGTGCCCTGGGCGGTGGTAGTAGTTGTAAGCGATTGTTGTCTGGATTTGAGTCTGGATCTCCCACTGTGGCTGAAATGTAGGGGCTCTGGCAGGAAGATGTGGTTGCTGGGGTGCTGGCTGCTGGGATCATGATGCTCCTCGGCCGTTGTGATAGGCGACTTGCTGGCAATCCTTCTTTCGGTGGACAGAAGATCCACAAAATAGGCAAAGTCTAAGCCTCTTGCGGCATTCGTCTGTATGATATCCTGTCATCTTACAGAACGCACGAGAAGAGTGGGTCTGAATCTATCTATGATGATTCGGCTGATGAGGTGCTGTCTGAGTATTGCGATACTTTGCAGGTTCAGGGTAGTTGCAATCTCCATCGTAAGTCTTCATGTCTCTCTTAGGCTTCAGCTCCCCAGATCTTTCTACTGTCCGTGCTACGTTCAAGATCTCCTAGCTGGTGGCTTCAACCTTCAGAGGAGTCGGATCCTCAGATACTTGGATGATCTTCAGAAGTGGCAGCTCCAGGTTCTCGATCTGCTCTCTGGTGCAAGGAATGCGCTTGGTATCGAAGAAGTCCAAGGATTCGAGAGTCTGAAAATCTGAAGTCCTCCCTGTCTTGGAAAGCGCATCTACAAGTATGGCTCGAAAAAGGATAGCCTGCTCCCTCTGGGTGTCATGGAACTCCTGAAACATTTCCATCAATTGCGTACTACCCATGGTGATAGTTGGGGCGATAGAAGGTAGTTGACGAAAGCCTCAAGTGTAGGTGGATCAACAATTTTGGTGTTGCATGCGTGAACCATATAAAAAATAGAGAATTGTTAAAATGTTCTAAACCTTAAGATAATTAAGTAACTTGGTAAATAATAAGTATAACCAAACATAATAAAATATACCCATAACCATTCCCGCAATCCTATGCTGTGATGAGTTTTCCTTAGTCTAACAAGTTCCCCAATAGTAGTCTATAGCCTAAGTACTATTAGGATAGACCTGCATGGGCCACCACTAAAAATATGTCATGACCCGCTTCCAAATAATCAGACACGACTCGGACTCGCCCAGCCTTCGTCGATGGACACGACGAAGTAAGCTGTACAATACTAAGGAAAACTCCAAGTCACAATATAATGTAAACATCCACAGCATCTATAAACGTCCCAGAAAATATTACCACAATCCACCAAGTCATTTTAGTACAAGTCATCCGGAGACAAATTCGGTAAAGTAAAATATACAATAATAAATCCAAATACAATCTCCAAAAAATAAATGCTAAACATTCCAAGGTGATGGTATACATTAACCAATATAGACTTTTTAGTAATCAATGTCTACTAAATATTATGATAACTAATTTAGTTTAACTTATAGGCAAGGTGATGGTATACATTAACCAATATAGACTTTTTAGTAAACTATTTTAATAAACTGAAAGAGAAATTACAAGAAAATAATAACCTTACTAACGAAATAGTGAAAAGATGAATATAACATTTCTAGTCATGCTAATAATATTCATATCAATAAACTCCTAGTCCTGGTTGGCCTAGTCCAATATCATACAAGTATTTCAATGACCCAGCTTATTAACCCAACCCAAAAAACTTTACCACAATACAAACAAAACCTTGCAACAGACACAAACCTATATTCACAGATTAAACTCTTCTACTGCCATTCCCAAACCCAACTGAGATCACATACACTTCCTTCTCCCATCTTGCAACAGACTTGGCCTCAACCTTCCATTATAAAATCCAAAATTCAACACAACTAATTAAGCTCTTCAACAGTTCTCTACTAACAGCCATATTGAACTCAGACCTGGAAAGTATGTAGAAGAACACACTCTGGACTTCATACATAACCCAACAAATATAAACCAAATTAAGCAATAGAAATTTAATAGACATGAATGAAAAATAGGAAAATATACAACCAAATTGATACTAGAGTCAAATTGATAACCCCTCCATTTGCAACTCAAAAGTAAGGAATATAATTATAACACCAATTTTCAAATGACTACTCTTTACTAATAGATGAACCTGCTATATCCAAACTTCATCTTCAAACAATTCCTGCATACGATCCCTCGACACTAGACACACACGTAATATACTAGTAGTTCAAACAACCATACAGATATAATATCTAACGTATAATTTACAACTCTATCACACCAAAATAGAACCCACCTGAAGATTACACAGCTCCCTTGCATCAAACAGGACCAGTTTCAAAAATGGTCTTCCAGTCTTCTCTATGCCATCCCCGGACATGTACATGCCCCCGGATATGAACAATATCAGTCACGAGCAGATACACACGCACACTTGATATGAACATCAAGTATGAAACAGACATGAACACAACTGGCATCACAACCAAAATCAACTAGGTGCGATCACTGATTGAATAAGTAATTAGAGTAAAAAGGGTGGAACAATTACCTCAGAAAGGAAATCTGACTCAAAAATTGAAACCCGATCCACAGTATCGGACATAAAGCTCCGTGTCTAAAATTCATAATGCAGTATTCATCAACAGAATCCAATCGTAACAAAGAAAGGATTCAGCAAGGAAAAATCCCATTCAGAAATTGTTACGAGTCTCTAGAAACCAAAATACCTTGATTAATAGTAATGGCCAATCGTCTATTCTTCAATCCAGATCCAAATTACTCCGAGCTAAGGAACTTCTCGTCACGACAAATTTCAAACAGAGGAAAAATCTAATTATGATAACTCAAGGCAGTCGACATCTAAGAACTCATATGTTCAGCTCACCGTGCCACTCTAGCGATCTTTAGAGATGCTGGAAAAGGGTTTATTAGAGCAACGTTGACCCCTGGAGAAGCAGATCGAAAGAGGGCTTCGATTTTGGATCTTGAGCATAGAATTTGAATTATTGGTCAATCGAAAGAATTAGGGAAAAATAAATTCTTTAGAGAATCAAAATCGACTCACCTCTGATGTTGACACAAAGCTCGGGACAAAGAAGTTGTGGTAGAGAAAGGAATTTGATGCCGAGGTAGGAGATCACTGGGGAAGAAGACGGGTCGCCGGAGAAGTTGACTCGGGCGGCCGATCGTCACAAACGGGGATGAACAGCGCACAGTTGTCGTCGAAAATGTCGTACGCTGCGGGGAAAAGATGTTGCTGCCGTGGAAAAGGATTCCCGGTCGCTGGCGATGCTACCCACCGCCGTTGCTATCACCGGCTCCTGAGAAATTAGGTTTGGGTTACGGTTCGATTTAGGGGTGGGATTTGGGGAGAAGGGAATGTAAATATGGGCCCGATTTTCTTCCATAGAGCTCACAGAGAAATGAATTCTCTCTTTCTCTAACCTTTTATAAGAGAACATGGAAATATGATCATTTGAGTTTAGCATTCAAAAATTGATAAATTACAAATCACACCCAAAAGTTGTTAGAAAAATGGTTAGAGTCTTAGGGGCCACTCCAGATTAGTTACTCCTAAATAGTTAGTTAATTAACTAACCATGCTAATTAAATAAAACTAATCCATAAATCATAACCATGAAATTAAAATAAGAAAAATCAAACTTGAATATATATATATATATATATATTCTTTAACATATTTAAAATATTTAAAATTTCCAAAAATTGATAAGGTGGGGTTACAGAAGGACATGTGAAACAAGAAGGAGGAGTAAAGTGCTCACCTCTGCTCGGCTTCCTGATATGGTGGCGATGGCGGTATGGCTTCTCGGTGCGACGACTAGGCGCAACTCAGTACGGTGGTCTCCAGTGAAGCACAACACTGCCCCAGTATGGTAGTGGTATAGATCCGGTCGAAAGGCGGCCAGAGGCAACGACACGGCGGTGGAAGCGACCTCGCAGTAGTGGTCCAATGACCGAGGTGACCGAATTTGGCCCACTAGGCGAAGGATCTGTCAAGATCCGGTTAGATCTAGCGGAGCAAGCGGACTGCGGAGACTTCGGACCGGACATGGTAGCATGGTGGCTCCTCGAGCAGATTTGGCGTGGACTTGGCCAGATCTGTTCGAGCAGCGAAAATGACGTCACGGTGGTAAAATTCTCCAAATGTCGACGACGAGATAATAAATTCTACGGTGGACTGAGTCGGTCGATGGCAGAGGATGCAGAGATCTGGCGGCGGTCGATGGCTTAGGCCCAGCGGTGACTTCTGGCAAGGAGACCCCGATGGCTGCTGAGGATGCAACGACGAGCGAATCTTGGCGGAGTTCCAATGAGAAGGGCCACCCTGTTCTCAGATCTGAAGGCGACAGACTTCGAGGCTCGAGTAATGGCTTCTCGCGACGAACTCCGACGATCGGCGGACATGGCAGCAACGAGTCAAAGACTCCGTCTCGATCTGGCCGGACACGGCATAGCACGACGGACACGACCTAATGCGACAGCAGAATTAGGTTTAGGCTAGATATAGGGTTTGGGGTTTTGGATGTTGGATGAGTCTGTGGCAATGTCGTGTCGGGATGACACGATACATGGGTGATCTGGATGTAATCCTGTGTCAGGGGACATAAGACACGGAAAATTGGGTGGACAATGGAATGTCTATGTTAGGGCATAGTGTAAACGTAAGACTAAAATTTAGTGGATGGGACATAATGGGACACGGTCATTTGGACCACAAGAGTAATTATTAGGGATAAATAATCAACAGTAATGATGGCATTTATAGCCCCAATAGGAAAGTCCTAAAATCTCTAGGCACATGGGCTAAGGAAATATTCCTAGAATATTTCAGACTAATCCTGATTAGTTTAGTGATTCCAGAATGTTCCCACTAAGTCATGTGACTAGGTATTCAGCCATAGATTTCCTAAATAACCAGTCCAATCAGAAATAATTACAGTTCTGCCATTACCATATTAGGAACAATATAATTAATTAAACTTAAAATAATATTCCAGCTAAATAATGAATCCAGAAATAATATTTCAAATAATCAAAAGTAATTAGCTAGTATTTACCAATACAATTATAATAAGCTAAATAAATCCTTTCAAGATAAACTCAATTAGAATAAATAATTATACTTAATTAAAATTATTGAATAAATTATAATAAAATATCCTGAGAAAATATTAAAATGTTTAGAATAATTCTAAATTTTATTTACTTAGGAATAGAGGGGTTACATAGCTACATATCAAGTGGACTCCAACCCAGCTCGAATACGTATAAGAGCTGTCTATGTCAGGTAGTTATAACTCTATATCACTCTAATAATTATATATCTCAATCCACATAAAATCTCAGGTAAAACCAATTGCACTAATGTTGGTTATACATTAACATACCAGATCCTACAAGCAAACAAGGATAGACAATATATAATAAAGCGGACCAGACTTTATTATAATTATCTGAACAAGCTCATGACAAAGAATAAAGCTTGTAAAATTATGTCATATCAGCATAATAAATTAATAGAAATGAATGTAATATCATATGAATATAATAAGGATGTCAACCAAATATATATCAGAATTACTGGAGAAACAATCATCAATTAACCTTCTACTCTAGCAGCTCAGCAAAACCTGAAGAGGTCACCAGGTCCACAGGGACATAGCAAGATACATAAAATATATGCCTATGTAATAGTAAATAACATGCATATATATATATATATCAACCTGGAAGGAAAAAAATAACTAGAAAGCAAACTAAATATGTATACAAGAACAATTATGCATAAATCAACAACTAGATAGAAAACAATTATAAATGCCAAGTTTCTATGTGATCAAATGGCAAGAAATCAAATGAATAAACAAACCCTCGCCCCTAGTATGGACTCGCAGGTTAGTTCAAACAATCAATGTAACCCCCAGTCCCAAAATATGAAGGACTATACATATACTTGTCAGCTTTCAATCAAACGGACTCCATCCAAGCTCGAATACGTATTAGCTGTCTAGGTGTTCTAATTTTATATATTAATCAAATATAAATATATATATCTCAATTTATATGATAAGTAACATCAAGAATGAATAATATATGCCATGGTCTGCTGTCCAATAACATATATGTTCAATTGTACCCGAAGAATGATATGAGTCTACAAAGCAAGACTAAATAGCATAATAGTAAAAATGAATAAATGTAAAAGCACAATAAAATACCTGAGCCAGATACAAGAATACCTCTATGATCAGTGGACTATCTCTGAATGACCAACTACCTGGAGAGATCACCAGATCCTCAGGGGATATAGTAAGGTACAAAAAAAATATGCCAATGTAACAGTAAATAAAATATGAACTAAAGGATAACTATTCTAACCAGTCTAAGTGATATGCACATGAGAACATATTCCGGATATCAGGCTTCAAGCCACTTAGGCTCACAAGCTCCGCAGCAGGCAGACACCTAAGGTACTGTGTCGTGGTACCTTGTACAAGCAATAAAATAACACCAGTGCTCTGCTATAGAGACAATGGCAAGCAATATTATAACAACCAAGTCCCAAATATGGTAACGAGGTCAAGCAATAAAATAGCCTGATATGCCAGTAATATTCTCCCCACCCTATATCTAGCACTAACAAGTCGAGTCAAGTCCAGTATAGCAAGTCACAAGTACAAGTATCAATATAGTATCTTATCATGAAGTCCATAACCACGAATACTCATGTATACTCTGTATCATGCATCATGTTAATGTCCTGAGGTTTATCGTGTCAATAAAACACGAATAAAGTATGTAATGCCTCGCTCCGCACGAGGCATTTGGGTTGGCTTGTTGGTTGCTATCAGAATGTTGGACCGTGACTTATGTTGGGAATCAGGAGAATTGAGACTGATGTAGTCTCTCTTAGCTGGCTAGACGGAATAGGTATTGGAATGTGGCTCGCTGGTGGAGCTACGCTTAGCGAGATTGGAGCAAGAAGACCCTTTTGTGCAGGCAAGTGGAACTGTCCTCCTTCCTCCTTATTCCTGCATACTTAATAAATGGAATAATGTGATACTATGAATTGTCCCTAAATGTCCCTTGTTTTGGTTGCCGAATAATAAAGATGCTTATGTTAAGAATTATTGAACTGCTGAATGAATCACACTCGAACTGCTAATGCGACTTGATGCTTGAAATGAATTGATAACGTCCCTTCGGTTAATGTATAAGAAATGAATACTTGAGTAATAAGATGCTACGAGAATGATACATGAGTAATGAACTGGCTATGCTATTAACACAAAGAATTGAATGAAACACTAGAATCATATACATTCGGCATAACTGTTGCTGTTGCTTGCTTCCTTATAAGCAATGAAAGAAAGAATACTGTCCCTATGATATGAATGAAATGATGCAGGTCCTATCGATATGAATGAAATATTATTTGTTCCTCTTAGAAAGGAATGATATGAGAAATGTTGCAATGAATGATGCAATGAGAAATGATAAGGCTTGGGATCATTGAGATCACCAAGTGAACAGGTGAAAATATTGGAAAGATGAGATAATGAATTGTTGCCTTTTCTTATTTTATTATTGTATCATGCGACTTCGAACACGATCGGGTCGGACACGCATTCGCATGACCATAGACGTACTTGTATACAAGGATTTCCTCGAATGGTACCCGCGGTGGTGGGAGCGAGTCGGCCTAGGAGGAATTAGTGCTTTGGTAGCACGGTATTGGGATCCTCATTCGGGCTCGCAACCTGGTGAAGGGCACATCCCATACCCTATGAAGTCCTATATGGCACGTCGACATGGTGCACAACCACCAGTGGTCATGTAGTCAGGATGCATGCTAATGAATGTCTTATGCAGGCAGAGTAAGTATATCTGCTAACCTGTATTTGATGCAGGTATGAGGGAGTCGGCTATCGGTAAGAAATTACTTAAATGTGATAATTCAATATATGTGTTGGTTTAACTTGCATGCTTACGTTCCAAATAAGTAAATGATGCTGTATGTAGCCTTTCAGTATAAGATCCTGCTTAACATGTTAAATTCAGTATACTAGAAAGATGCCATGCTTTAATTATTGCTCAACCATAACATACATGCTAAGTAATGCTTTAAGTGAGAACTGTCATAATGTTTAAGATGTTAATATTTTTAATATTAACGATGCCTCAATGATGCCTTTTCATGATAACATCTAGTGTGCCTCAATGATGCCTTTGCATGATAACACCAAGAATGCTAAAAAGATAAGTCCACATGAATGCTACTAAGAATATGTTTACATGCTTCACTCTGATTATTGCCCATGAACTGTAAACTGATGGTAGGCCCCGAATAGAAAGATCATTCTAATAAATGCTTGCTTAAATGATCACTTTAAATGTTGGTTTATGGGAGTGGGTTGGATTCTACTCGTCAGTGCATAGATGATGTGCTGATCCACGTTTTGTGGGCAGGTGCTCTTGCTTGGGATATTCTACACACGAAGATTTGGCTTGATTGGTTCCGCGGCATCGAAGATTTGTTGGGCATACAGAAGCTCTCCTAGCACAAGATGTTGTCTTCTGTTTATAAAGGGAATAATGTATGGAATATTATAATCAGTTGTACCAGTGAGATTGTAAGCCAAGTCAGTGTATCGAGTTGTAATCCAATGTATCCAAGTATCAAATGTAAGCTGTATAGCATTGTTCAGTTGGCTTTCAATGTAAAGTGAGATGTGTTGTAAACATTGTGCTTCAATACAAGTCTTGTACTTTTCTTCGATTATCAATAAAGAGAATAAAGTTCTATATGTCTCTGTGTGACTTCAAGTTGTCCTTTATCTCCGCTGCTATAACGAAATAATATACTTATATTCAATAAGAAAGATTGTCCTTATTAACTTCAATTTGTCTGCTTCTACCGCTGCGATGTGTTTCTATTTGAAGATAATAAATTTTGTACCATCTTTGCCTTGTACAAGTGTAATACCAGACTTGTACGTCATCACGCCCAAGCGAGGACGATCGATTCCACGAGATAAATTATGTGAATAAATAACTCTACGAATCGGGGCATGACAAATTGGTATTAGAGCACGGCTTTACGTCCTTGGTCTCTTCTTTGATTCATTTTAAAATCAAAGTTGCATCGGCGATTAACCAAAGTTGCTTCCGCGATCACTCAACGTTGCTTCCGCGATTAAATCAAAGATTGCTTCCGCGATTATGCTATTGTTGTTCGGTAATCATCCTTATGTTATCTGTGCTTGAAAGTTCGTTGACCCTCTTGGCTGCTCACTGGATGTTCCATACAATAAGTCTATATACATTGTGATGCCCCTAAATGAATGATTGTTGTTGGTTTGGACACAAATAACCCAACAATGACTCGATGCCATAGAATGCTATATTGTGAATGCTGTTTGGAATGTGGAAATAAAGGAAATGGCTATGTATGCTGCAACAACTTAAGAATTGCATGTGATGTTGGAAAAGAATTGGGAATGAAATAATTGATGGATGAGTTCAACAGAATTGGTGAATTGACTCATGTTTGCCGGCTACTGCTTTCGAGACCCTAAGAATGTTGGTTTATGATATTGAGATCCCGAGATGTTGGTTAAGTATTGTGATCATTATAGATCATGAATGTCCGAAATAGATTGAGTTGGTATTGTTTAAGGATGGCTTCGTTTCTGAGTGGTATATTGCCTCTACCACCTCAGAACGAGATGTATGTTGACCCTTTCCATAGAATAGCAATGAGACTATCTGTGGGTACTGGGTAGTGCCGAGACTTAGCTGGGAGTTATATATTGTTACTAGATGACTCGAGTATCCCTTGACGGTGATGTTATATTGAGTAGCGAGATTGGCAGAAAATTGTAACTGGTGGCTTGGATAGAAATTGTTTAGTCGAGTGATGACTCAGACTAGTAAGACAGTATGCTACGGGTAAATGATTTGGCTAGAGAATGTTGTGGCTTAGAACATTTGAATGTTGATTTCGATTGGTTGGATGTAAATCAAAGGTGGCTAATACAAAGTTGGTTGCATAGCTGAAAGTTTTAGAAATATCGTCGGTGAATCAAAGGAATATTAGAGATCTGTGCTTTGACCCTAAGGTGTAATAGATGTTAATCCATCTTGATCACCAAAGGATAGTCGTCGCCTATGTGCATGTATGCTGAAGAATTTAATGAGATTAGAAAAGTAACAAGTAGCCACCTTGACTATTTGTGTTGCCTAGAGGATGGTTAAGTGATACATAAATTGTTGGATTGAAAGGAATGAACTACTCGACCCTTGATGCATAAGAATTAAGCATGCCCATAAGATAGTTTGATGATTGAGAAACGAATGGGAACGAGAAATTGAAAATGTGTTAGATAATGTCAGTATAAGTGATTGTTGGTTGGGATATAGATTGTTGGCTTATAACTTGGTGGTATGACTCTGTCATACGCATCAAATAGTATAAGTCCATAGTTATGTTAAACTATCAGGATCGATGACCCTTGAATAGTTAACCTTGGCTTATGGATTCATGTGAGTACAAAGGATTTGAAATAGAAATTGAATCATTGGAAATTTACTTGATGGATTATTAGAACGATGAAGATCATATGTCGGGTTGGAAATTGACCGTAATATTGATAGATCGATCTTAGTCAATCGTTGGGTAAGTCTAGAATGAGCCTCTGTGGAAATTATTTCCTTGAGGAAGACCCTGGATAGATAGACTTGACCCTAGCGACCAGTTGATGAATTACCAATTGCTGGCTTAGCCCAATTGGCGATTCATTATTCAGACTGAGCTGATACCCATAGGTTTGGGTAGAGTTCCTTAGAACTGTCGGTTACTTGTTGGCCCTAAGAAAAAGAAACTAGCATGATCCCTAGTAGCCGCCCACTCTAGGAAAGTCACCTGAATGATTAGGTATAGCTGTCAGTATAGCTAACCATTGAGACTGGACCAAATAATAGATGGCTGTTGGCGACCCATAGAATGACCCTGTGGCAATGAACGAGAGATGGTGATGAGTACGACTTAAGAATGATATGTTGTATGTATGCTTCAATATGAACCTTAGAGATGTTTGACCCTTGAGGATTATATGTCGGCCTATAGCGGAAACTAGAATTGTGGGATGAGACTTGAGTTGTATGTATCGAGTAGTAGATTATTCCATGAGATGGAATTGACTGCTCATGACAGAAATGTTGGATAGGTATCTATAGTCGGGTAGCTGGGTTAACCTAGATTGTTGCATAGAATTATACCCTGGCTCGGGTAATCGATAGTGGGTGACGTCGGATTAAATCTGTTATAAAAGAAGAGTTGCCTTGGTGAGAAATATTATTGGATTTGGGAAGGAATATGATTATATGTTGTGAACTCTTGATAGGATTGGCGCTCAGTTAGACCATTGACCGAATGTTAAAAATAGTATGCTTGGATGGAGTGCTGTCCCGAATATTAAGTGTTATAGCCTGGAAGATAGTGATTGTGACAAGTGAATAAAGTGATAAGTCAATTGAAAGGATGCTAAGTCTGATTTGGGAAATAGAGTTATGTCGTAGCTGATCGAATTATGCAATCATGGAAGTTGGCTGAAGTACATATGTTTTGGGGACGCCTAAAATATGTGTATGGATCCAGCCGAAGTGATAGGTTGCGACTGAGATAACATTATGGGAATAATTTATTGTACTAGCACAGACTTTGGCTGAAATGCATATGTTTTGGGGATGCCTGGAATATGTGTGTAGATCCAAATGAAGTGATGTGTTACGACCAAGATAGAATACAAGGAAAATGTTGGTGAATCGATGAAAAGTTGCAAGTATTTGGAAAAGAGAAAGATGGATTGAATCGTTGATGGGTTAAACTGATACAGTTGGACAGCTATTTTCAAATGACTGAGTGGGCTGAAATGTATATTAAATTGAAGCTGAATGAGTAACTCATTGTGGCTATCTAGTAGAAAGAGTTGTTTCCTTAAGTTTTGAGGACGAAACTTTTTTTGAGTGGTATATTATGTAATGCCCCACTCCGCACGAGGCATTTGGGTTGGCTTGTTGGTTGCTATCAGAATGTTGGACCGTGACTTATGTTGGGAATCAGGAGAATTGAGACTGATGTAGTCTCTCTTAGCTAGCTAGACGGAATGGGTATTGGAACGTGGCTCGCTGGTGGAGCTATACTTAGCAGGATTGGAACAGGAAGACCCTTTTGTGCAGGCAAGTAGAACTATCCTCCTTCCTCCTTATTCCTGCATGCTTAATAAATGGAATAATGTGATACTATGAATTGTCCCTAAATGTCCCTTCTTTTGGTTGCCGAATAATAGAGATGCTTATGTTAAGAATTATTGAACTGTTGAATGAATCACACTCGAACTGCTAATGCGACTTGATGCTTGAAATGAATTGATAATGTTCCTTCGGTTAATGTATAAGAAATGAATACTTGAGTAATGAGATGCTACGAGAATGATACATGAGTAATAAACTGGCTATGCTATTAACACAAAGAATTGAATGAAACACTAGAATCATATACATTCGGCATAATTGTTGTTGTTGCTTGCTTCCTTATAAGCAATGAAAGAAAGAATACTGTCCCTATAATATGAATGAAATGATGCAGGTCCTATTGATATGAATGAAATGTTATTTGATCCTCTTAGAAAGAAATGATATGAGAAATGTTGCAATGAATGATGCAATGAGAAATGATAAGGCTTGGGATCATTGAGATCACCAAGTGAACAGGTAGAAATATTGGAAAGATGAGATGATAAATTGTTGCCTTTTCTTATTTTATTATTGTATCATGCGACTTCGAACACGATCGGGTCGGATACGCATTCGCATGACCATAGAAGTACTTGTATACAAGGATTTCCTCGAACGGTACCCACGGCGGTAGGATCGAGTCGACCTAGGAGGAATTGGTGCTTTGGTAGCACGGTATTGGGATCCTTATTCGGGCTCGCAACCTGGTGAAGGGCACATCCCATACCCTATGAAGTCCTATATGGCACGTCGACATGGTGCACAACCACCAGTGGTCATATAGTCAGGATGCATGCTAATGAATGTCTTATGCAGGCAGAGTAAGTATATCTGCTAACCTGTATTTGATGCAGGTATGAGGGAGTCGGTTATCGGTAAAAAATCACTTAAATGTGATAATTCAATATATGTGTTGGTTTAACTTGCATGCTTACGTTCCAATAAGTAAATGATACTGTATGTAGCCTTTCAGTATGAGATCCTGCTTAACATGTTAAATTCAGTATGCTAAAAAGATGCCATGCTTTAATTATTGCTCAACCATAACATACATGCTAAGTAATGCTTGAAGTGAGAACTGTCATAATGTTTAAGATGTTAATGTTGTTAATGTTAACGATGCCTCAATGATGCCTTTTCATGATGACACCTAGTATGCCTCAATGATGCCTTTGCATGATAACACCAAGAATGCTAAAAAGATATGTCCACATGAATGCTACTAAGAATATGTTTACATGCTTCACTCTGATTATTGCCCATGAACTGTAAACTGATGCTAGGCCCCAAGTAGAAAGATCATTCTAATAAATGCTTGCTTAATGATCACTTTAAATGTTGGTTTATGCGAGTGGGTTGGATTCTACTCGCCAGTGCATAGATGATGTGCTGACCCACGTTTTGTGGACAGCTGCTCTTGCTTGGGATATTCTACACACGATGATTTGGCTTGATTGGTTCCGCGGCATCGAAGATTTGTTGGGCATACAGAAGCTCTCCTAGCACAAGATGATGTCTTCTGTTTATAAAGGACATAATGTATGGAACATTGTAATCAGTTGTACCAGTGAGATAGTAAGCCAAGTCAGTGTATCGAGTTGTAATCCAATGTATCCAAATATCAAATGTAAGTTGTATAGCATTGTTCAGTTGGCTTTCAATGTAAAGTGAGATGTGTTGTAAATATTGTGCTTCAATACAAGTCTTGTACTTTTCTTCGATTATCAATAAAGAGAATAAAGTTCTATATGTCTCTGTGTGACTTCAAGTTGTCCTTTATCTCTGCTGCTATAAAGAAATAATGTACTTCTATTCAATAAGAAAGATTGTCCTCATTAACTTCAATTTGTCTGCTTCTGCTGCTGCGATGTGTTTCTATTTGAAGATAATAAATTTTGTACCATCTTTGCCTTGTACAAGTGTAATACCAGACTTGTACAGCATCACGCCCAAGCAAGGACTATCGATTCCACGAGATAAATTATGTGAATAAATGACTCTACGAATCGGGGCGTGACAAAGTATACGTAATACCTAGTGTCGATACTCGATGACTACAATATATCATCGACACTCGAATTCAAAACAGATGCAAAGTATCGACTATTTCTACATCCTAAATGATAATAAACAAGAAATAAAACAACAATAAAGGAAAGGAACATGAACTGTAACATTGGCAAGGTGCACTTGCCTGTAGCTTCCAAATTGCGAATATAATGGTCCGGCTCTGAGATGCTCGCTACGACCGTGACGAACACCTATAATAGATTTACTAACTATTAATAGCATGCCTACGACATAGCATATACATAAACTTACCATATATAGACTATAATAATATATATACCAACTAGTCATATTAACTATTCTACTCAAGCAAATATAGCATATTAATAGCATAATATTATTATATTTAATTCTGGAAAAATAGTTAAAAATATTTTATAATAATATATAGTGTATTCTATTCATACAAAAATGGCTAATGATATCTCATATTGATTCTACATCAATAGTCATTAACTTGGTCCATTAATTCAGTGCTCGAAACAATAATTTCTAATATCTTAATTGTAGAGGAATACTAATAAATTTGTAAAAATATGTTTTTATTGTCAAAAAGTGTAAAATAATTATTTGGACAAGTCCCATGAAGTTCTGAAGTATATGACACATAGAATCTATGAGTTTTCGGGGTTTTAGCATTACGGTGAGAAGTCCGAATTTTATAAAAATAGTAAACCTTAGTAAAATTCTGCAAAAGTATATTCAATGGAAACTTAGGATGTCTAAATTCTTACCAAAAATATAGGAAGGGTCGAAGTGGTCCAGAAATTGACAAAAATTCACACACGAAAGATTTGGTTCAGACTGTACATCATTTCGTAGAACAGACTCCCCGGACAAACCGTAAAGAATCCTGTGAGTGGACACTTGGATATGAAAATAGACACAGAGATATTTCTATTAGTTTTGGTTTCATGAAAACATGATATCTAAAAGTACACCAGTTCCTATTTACAAAATAATGTACCTGCTGTGGCGAATTCAGCGCAAGTTCGATCGACTTCGGGTGCCCTCCACACCATGTACCGACTAAATAGGACTTTGTGGCTCCTCGAAAATGTTTTAGGTTGTTAGGGAGGTGTCCTAGGGTCGAAATGAAGGTGGTAGAAGGGTCAAAATGAAGGCGGGGGACAGACACAGCCAGCTACGTTCATTGGAGTGCAACACACTTCACAATACGGTAACGGCTGTCTAGATGCATGAGGGTTAAACTACAATCCATCAGTCTCTTATGGTCAAGAACAACCTAGTGTCTCAATCTCAAGCAAGCGAATAATTGTATTCATATGATCATGAAGCTAGTCATACAAAATGCGAAGACTAGAAAGAGTTAGGTCATACATGATCAACCCTAGGATTTGTCAATCATGTAACAGCCCTTAGGCATACAGAAATTAAAATTTTAACACGAGTTTCACTTGCTCGACGGCTAAAAGCCTTAAAAGAATAATTTATAGTAGAGTGGGAGAGCAAAATAAGACACCCACTCGCTGCCACGGTTACGTCTAGTGTTCACCATCTGGCTGGAAGGCAGGTAGATCCTTGGGTGCTACACTGAAATCTGGCCACACAAAACCAGCTGGGTCAGAACCCAGAAGAGCAAGTACCACAAGGGAGGCTCCACTTATGAATTCAAACCAGCATAAAAATTAATAGAAGAACTGATAAAAGAACATAATTAAATAACATGAAAGACAAAGTTAAAAGAATACGCTAGCTTGCATTAGTAAAAATAAGAGGAGGAATATAATTCCAATGTTAACCATGAGACAATCATTCAGGCACGACCAATCAAGTCCTAGGGCTTGCTATCATTAGCTAATTAGGGCTATCACAGGCCTACTTACTAACAAGATGCAATTAAAATGTTCCCGCAGTCACAAACCCTGCAGAGTATCCAGATTATCCAAGTGGAGTTTAAAAGAGTTTATCAAGATTATCAGGATTACTGGTGTACTTAAGTACTTATGATTTTAAGAGTACAACACATGACAGTGTGCTGGAAATGTGCCCTACTCGACGGCAAGCTACAAGTCCACAGGTGTGGCTGGGATAACAGGATCGCCTATAATTGGAAAATCTTCCTAAATGAACTACTTGATCAATCTAGTCATTTAACCTAGTCAGATTCATTATGAATCCCTGACCGTGGTAACCAGAAATCCATGTCCTAGACATGATGCAAGACAAGACAGGTAGCTTGTACAATCATAATCAAGAAAAATTGAGCATGGAGTCAAGCCAAGAGTTACACTAACAAGACAGGAAGTAGCTGTCCCAACAACAATCAAGGTTATACATATCATGTCAGGTTTACTTATCATGTCAAGAGTTCTTGTCAAGAGTGCGCCTCGACGGGCCACTATCATGATTATCAAGATGGGATCTTGTTGTCATGTTCAAGTTCAAGTTTATCAAGTCGGGTCGTCGTAATTTAGGCCAAGTACAGAAAACATACAAAGAAGATCAAGAACTATGATTGAAACTATCAGTCGCATATGAACTCTAGTTAAGGTAAAATAGGAAGATTCTTGAAGCCAAGATGAAGACCTACAACTTTCATTTTTTGAGTTTTACAAGATTTTAGCTACAAAATAGCTTAACAAGGCAAAAACAGTCATTTGCGTGTGCGAGTGGACAAAACTGGCCACGGCACGCGAGGCGCGGATGCATGACACACGGCAAACGAATTGTGCAGCCACGCGGCACACGAAACACGCAACGCACAAATGCATGGCGTACGAGCATGCGACAAATGAATTACACAGGAGCAAGGTGCACGAAATACACAACTCGAGTATGCACGGCGCACGAAACGTACAGCGGAGGGATGTACGATACGGGGTACGGATGCACGGTGTGCGGGCGTGAGACAAATGAATCGTGCGGGTACGCGAAACATGCAGCACGTGCTGACTAAATCGCCTACGGCGTGTGGAGTGCAAGTGCACGACGCGCAGGCCCGTGACAAACAAATCGCACGGGCGTCAGCGGGCAAAGCGCGCAGCACGCGCGGACCAAATGAGCCATGATGTACGGAGCACAAGAGCAGGGCGCACAGGTGCACGGCAAAAGAATCACGCGCATGGCATTGTTCATCAATCCAGCAGCACCGAAGATGTACGGGAACCCAAGAACACAAAAATGTCATAATTTTTTCAAAATAAGTCAAAATTAAGCGGTTCAAAGCCAAAATTGGGTTGAATTGAATTTTTTACAACATGGAACCATTAGTTTTCAAAAATAACAAGTTTTTAGAGATCAAAACAAAAAAAAGAAGAAAAAGTCAATACTTAGATCTACAAAAATTTATCCATCAAAACTGAAAATTTTAAGTTCTAAAGATGCTTAGAATCATGTAGGGAAGGAGACGATACAATAAAAATAAATATCCTTCATGGGGCAAGTTGCACTTACCTAGGATTTGGTGGAGGAGTTAATGAAGAAGGAGAAGAAGTAAATGATAATAAGGAGGAGAGAGGGAGAAGTTGGTTTATATACCAACTCTTCTCATCTCAAACCAACCAAACCAACCCAAGCCAAGCCAAAGTCAACTAAACCAAGTCAAGATTGAACCAAGATAAGGTTAAGCAAGATAAGTCTAAATACGGGTCATCTGACAAACGTCAGGAATCTGTACACATATACTGAAAATACGTATAACAAAAAAGGGAGGGACATGGAAGATGGATTTATGGTTGTTGGAACAAAAAGTGCAAAAATGAAAAATAAGAATAGGTAGGCGCTCAGTTTTTTGGAAAATAGGGAGAGGTACGGACATAAATATAGTGATTTATATATAAGAATTTATGGTTTAAAGGGTTGGAATTGATTAGAATTTGGTTTGGTAGGATTTGGTTAAGATTTGATAATTAAATCAAAAGCTGCAAATAAATGTCTAAAAGAATTTAAATAGAAATCCATATTAGGAAAGTTGTTATGGAGTTGATTTAAAAATATATTTAATTAATGTGGCTACACATTAATTCATAAAAATTAGTACCAAATATGTCTAATAGGTTAGGGTACCTTAGAATAGGCTCTACGAACCCTACTTGGACTAGTTTTGGGTCGGTAGAATTTTTTTGTTATTGCAGAAAGTCGGTAGAATTATTTGGATTGATTTGAGTCGAATAAATCTATAATTGAGTCTTGTGTGCCATTTAAAAAATAGTCATAGGAACTCAATAGAGTGGCACACCATTGGCATATGTGTAGTAGGCTCAAAATATGTTAAAATCATATATCAGGTTAAAAAGTTTGGATCGAGTTTGGGCCTCAAATCAGAGTTAAAAATACATCAAAATTACGACAATGGATGAAATAACTATTTTGACCCCAAAGTTGTGCAAGAAATATGTAGCACAAGGGAACATATTTGAGTAGAACATGATATACTAAAATTAAGGTGGACTCATCTAGAACACGAATATGAAACTTGTTTCGAGGAATTGGTCAATATTGTGCTTCAAAAATCAAAGCTACGACAAAGTACCCATATAGCCATAATTAAAACTAAAATATGGCTTAATATATAAAAGTCATATAAAATAAATAAAAAATCCCCAAAAATTAGGGTTCTTACAATCAACCCTCGCCCCTACTGCAGACTCACAAGTTGAGAAAAATAGAAAGTAAAAGTAGCAGTTCAAATATAACACATCATTCTTCTCACTCCCGATATTATGGTACGACTCAGACAAGGTACAAGTACTCGAACAAGTATAGTATGAAATACAATACTAAAACATGAACAAGGACGATCTATCAATGAGACAAAAATAGTATGCATAATATGAGAGGCAAAATATATCAATAAATCAAGAAAAAAATAGATAGTGACAAATAAATAAAGAGAAAGGAATCCACGCATGTAAATATACTGTAAAGAAGGCAAGGTATACTTGTATGTATCTCCCAAGTGAGAGTACAAAGTTCGGCTTCCGTATTCCCAATCAAACTGTTACAAACTCCTATAACACAATAATAACTACCAATCAACTATGGTACTAATTTATGTTTCACACAACCACATTAATACCATCTATCTTCTAAACTAGGTCTCCATGTAACTAGCCTAGTCTAGAACCAAGTTAGATAGTTATATACTTTCTAGATAACATGCTAAACCCTTAAACTACCATATTTATATTCATAAAATTATAATATAATAATTTTGGAATAAATACAAAATTAAGTTTTAAACATATTCTATTTATATTATCTAAAAAAAATTAGTAACTAGTTAATACAGTCAACTAGTCGCACAAAGTTGCCAATTGTCGAGTTGATTGGAACAATCTAATCATGCAAAAATAATAAATTTATATTCCAAAATATTACACAAATATCATGTATATTCAGAGATTAGATCATGTGTATTAATGACTTTGTACATTGAGAAATTTATGGCAAGTTGGCGCACAAAACCTAACATGCCAATCTATAAAGATTTAATGTATCACGACGACGAAAACTACGAATATTCGGCAATAAAACTATATAAAACCCATAGAGCAATTTAGACACATGATAGGCGGATTAAAGATGGCTGTTAGGGTGCTTACTAAGTGTCTCAGGGATATCATGGGGCTTCGCAAAGTTGTGTGGGTAGCAGCTATACCAAACAAGGTTCAGCCTGGACACCTTGTCGTGTAACTCGCACCAAGGAAAAATGGAGTTGGTCCACAAGCTGCGACTTTGAAAGAAGGTAGGGGACACATAGATGTACAAGCTAGAGTTGGTTTTGTCAAGGTTTGATCAATAAAAACTAATAAAATATATGTATGAAGTTGACCAACCTGCTGGTTCGGAATTTATATTATGGCTGGAAGTTTCTCTCAAGTTTTGCCATCAACTAACCAAACGAATAGTCGAGGCAACTTGGAGCCTTGATAGGGCTGGAGAGGGATGTCTTGGGGTGGTTTTAGAGGTGGTGTCAAGGTCGAGGGTGCTCGAGAAGGTGTCACAAAGTTGCTATAACATTAGGGGCGAATTCAGTAGTGTTGTTAGATGTCGCCTGATGTTTGGGGCTGTTTTGGGTCTCGAAAGACCGAGCAAGGCAGAATATCTCCTTGGGGTGGTGGGGTTGTATTGGCTTCACAACGAAACTTTATGACAGATCTTAGCAGGTCAGAAAAAGAGGTGAACAGCAGCAACAGTAGCAGCTATGGTGCGGTCGGCCAAGGAGATGCTCTCGGGTTGGGGTCTTCTTGATCGGCCCTAAAAATTAGTGTGGAGGTGTGATTTATGAGGGGAAAAGAAGGAGAAATAGTAAATGGTTGCAATATATAGGAAATGATTAATGTATGGGGTGGTTATGTACTCCACAATAAAGATTTAATTGAGGGAATATTGAGAGAGATAAATTGATTCCTAATTTGGAAACCCTTTTTAATAGGTGCCACATTTGCTCTCAATATTTGTTGGCTGAATGAAATTGATAAAAAATCCAATTAAGGATGGTCAAACTAAGCTTAGACAACCTAGGTTAGACTCTACCATTCTAATTGGTTTTTTATCAAGTCAGTGTGGCTAGTTTGGGCTAAGTGAGTCCCGAAACCTCGATAATGCATCATTTTTGTCTTTTGTGTAAAAGTAGCACGTAGGAACTCAATTAAGTGGGATACAAGTGGCATGTGTGTCATGACCCGCATCCAATATAAGGGCACAAGTGCGAGATGATGCCCAGCCTATGCCGTAACATCGATGGTAGAACGCTGTCTAACCTGTCAAGCCCAGTCCCAAAATATATAGGACGAGGAACACAAGAATGCCAGCTAATACGATATAGAATAAGTTTTCAATTTAATGGACTTACACTAGATGTACTACACAGAAGAAGTGTTCTAAACCTATGCTATCACAACTATATCTCAATCCACATATAAGTAAATAAAGCAAGAATGAATCATACGTAATTTAGTCGGTCACCTTATAATACACATGTTCGAGCAAACTCAAGAACAAAAATAAGTTTACAAATCTAGGCTAATAAGCAGAGTATATGATGATACGAAATATATAAAATACGGAAGAATGATGAAATAATACTCCAAGTAGTACCTGAAGCATGAAGACACAAACATACCATCCATATATCATTCTACAAGGGCTTAGCAATAACCAGAAGAGATCACCTGGTCCTCAGAGGGACGTAACAAGATATAGAAGGAACATGCCACAATATGAACTGAATAAATATAAACATGAAATAAATAGCTCGGATCACAATACGGTCCAGTATCTCTCCTTCGAAGCAGTGAACCACCCCTACAACAAGATAAGGAAAAGGGATGACATACTATTCTGCGAGAAGACACTATCCCATGTCATAATACGAACTGAATAAATAACCCAAACCACCACATGGTCTACTATCTTATCATCGAAAAATGAACCACACCCACAACCAAATAAGGACAAGGTATGGCCTACTATTCCGTAACAAGATATTATCCCATGCTATAGTTAGGAATAAGTAGAGTATGTCACCGTACTATGTGAATGCATGTTGAAAATGATGTTGGGCATTTGGGTAGGTGATATGTAAATAACATCGAATCATAAGCCGGTATCGGATCACGAGCCGATGCTATGAACTATGAGCTACGAGCCAAATAAGCAACTATGAAACTATGAGGCTCATGACTTCGTAGCCGCCCCTAGAGATTTTGCAGTCTAAAGGGGCTATCCTATACACCTACTAGTATTCGACATGACAAAAGGTTGAACAAACTTTTTGTATATTGAACGTAAAAAAGAGTACAATCGATTCTTATGCGAAGAAATCTAAGTACAAAAGTTTCTAGAAAAGTATGATGGTATAGATCGAGCACTACAGCGACTCCTTTACTCCGTCGACGATCCGATGATAATATGATACTTGCTCTGAATTTCTGGTGCCTTTGATGGAACTCTAGGGTTGCCGATCAGGAGGACGTCGAAGTTGAAGATTTTGATAATTCAGTGGATCTTCTTCTCCTTGTCGATCCTATTGTTGGAGGAAAACCTCTCATATTTATAAGGAAGAGGGGCACATATGCGATGTGCATTAGAGTTTCAAGATATGAAGGAATCTATCATCCTTATACGGTGTGGGCTTCTGTGGCGCTGACACGTGGCAGGTGTTGAGATTCTCCTCAAACGAGATCTCTGGTGGTTATTAAAATAACCGAAGAAGGGGAAACATGGTGTGTGCCAATTTTTTTGTTCGGATGTAGCTGAGCAAATCTTAGGATTTCATCTCAGATTTAGATTCTATGTAATATTCGTCCGAAATTTAAATCAATCAAATAAGATATTCGCATTTATCAACTTGATCAATCCCAATCCTAACTTTGAGAGAGGCGGTTTAAGCAAACTGATTGCCTATGACCATGCCGTCTGTGCTTCAAGCAAGATTGGCTACTCTTCTGGGGTGATGAGTAGACTATGCTTCTAGAGACGACGGAGCCTCTATGCTTTAGGGCGACAAGTGGACTATGTTTCGAAGACAATGAGGCCTCTTTGCTTTTAGGGGCAACGAGTAGGCTGTGTTTCGGGTAAAGTCACTGTACTTTAGGGCGAAGAGTAGGCTGTGCCTTCAGATAGACCATTTTACTGTGCTTTAGAATAGTAGTCTCGGGCTTGTGCTAGAGGCAAACGGTGTCTCCCAAGTCTTTGCTGAAAAAAGAAGCCGTTGAACGGGCCGGGTACTTGGATCGAAGTAGCTGTCTGTGCTTCTAAAAGCGAGATATATTATCTGCGCCTTGGAAGCAAAGGAACACAGTGGGGTGCCAACGCCTCCGGTTAGAGACAGATTAGCTTTTAAGTCTTCTTTTCAGGAGAAGTAAATGACTACTCTTGAATTTAGACTCCTTCTTAATTGCCACCATTGGAGAATTCTAATGAACATTTGAGCAGTTTGGAGACTCACTTGAATGGGCCTATTAATTGCGACCCATTGTGCCAAGTTCTAGGCTTATCCCGTTAATGAGGAAATTTTGACCGTTGGCCAAGTGGTCTACAGTTTGGATCACTCCCGGTCCTATAAAAGGGGAAGTGTTCATCTGAAGAGTCACTATCTTCTTCCCGACACCCTTTATCTCCATGTTTGATCCAGACTTTAGCTTCAGACGGTCGCTGGCCTTGCATAATTTGACTATTGGTTGGGGCTTCTCTCGTTCGAAGGGGCATATTCTTGTAGAAGAACTCTTTATAGAAGGAGCCGTCACCGCTCTTGAGAAGTATCCAAGTATCCTTCCTAAGGAGTTTGACTCTGGACGACGTCTTGGAGGTCCTGACGATCTAGTTTGGTCCGGTTATTAGCCGAAAGCGCTACAGGTTTTACTCTGCTCTGCTCGTCTTGGGCTTTGCGACCTACTGTGCCTTCATAGAGCTCGGGCCAACAACTGCTTCAGGAAGTTGCTTGCTTTGGCCGAGCAATTGATGCGCGTTTGGAGGGTTGCACGTACAAGAAAGTCAGAATGCGCCTTGACGGAGATCAATCTTCTAGTATACATACCAGGAAGAAAGATGCCTGCACTTTGATAAAGACTAAGTCTATTATAGACTCTTCTAGGGTCGGCTAAACCTAAGATCGATCATTTGTAGAAGAAGTAGGATTAGTCCTTTACGTATAGCCTTGATGAATCTGTACTAGATCTTTATAGGCATAATAATAAAAAAACTTCTTTTCGTATCTTTTGTTGTCTTTTTAATACTTAGTCCACACCTTTGTATCATCTGCGCTGTGGTGGAGGAATGTTATCAGCTGAGATTTTTTATGCTTCTACAAGACCTCCTTCAAAGTATTCCCGAACTTGGATCAAGCTCGGGATACTTTGAACAGAAGCATGAACATGTGGCATGAGCGTGCGTTCTTGGTGATGTTCAGATTCTTATTTTTGTATAAAAACTCTTCTGTTTCTTTACTTTTTTCTTCAACGTAAGGAGGGGTCATTATAGAAGACACGCCTAACCAGAGGTAATATGAACATGGTAGGCCTAATCGTTACTGGGATGTAGAACAACAATTTAGAGGTAGTATGAACATGAACTATTTTCTAGATAGCCATGATAATCATAGGATCAATACAGAGAAAACGACTACTCAGAGGTAATATGGACGTGGTAGCCGCATCGTCGGGTGTAGAGGAGCAATCCAGAGGTAATATGGATGTGAAGGGTTCTATAAATAACAACTGTAGAGGATTGTCATGGAAAGGTTGCTTTACTCAGAGGTAATATGGACATGGCAAGTATCCTTCTTCTGGAATAACAGTTCAGAGGTAATATGGATGTGGCTGCATTCTATGGAGTTATGACAACTTTGGGGTTATCGTAATGGGGGTGATTACTCAGAGGTAATATAGACATGGTAGACACGGTTATAGAAGGACACTTCAGAGGTGATATGGATATAAAATATTTTCTATGTGGTCATAACGACAAAGAGTCTTAATGGGAGATGCAACTACATAGAGGAGATATGGACATGGTAGATGCACAGCAGGGTGTAAGAAAGCGATCCAGAGGCAATATGGACGTGGAGGGCTTTACTTACTGGGATTTAGTATAGGAGGGTTGAACAAGTTTTCACCAGGATCTACGAGCACTCATGAGGGCGCAGGAGCTCCTTTTGGTGTTGCTGATGAAGATGGGTTTAGGGAAAGTTTTATCCCCTAAGTCGATCTGGAGGACCTCATCCTCGGTGGGAGGCTCTCGCTGTTCGAAATGCCATTCCTACTGAGAGCCAAGGTGTTGAGCTCAGGGTTCTTCTTCAGAGAAAATGAGTGTCTGGTCTTCTTCCTCTTCGGGATCGTCTGTGGAAACCATGTTGACGGATAGTACCTTCTAGAGGTCTAGGCCTATAATGGTATCAGAATCCCAGGTTGAAGAGTCAGAAGAATGCGAGTATAATAGAGCCTTCGGTTCTGAACTCTCTGAAGTGGTCATGGTAGTAACATACCCCAACCCCCGGCGAGTACGTTGGTAGTAAGTAGTTCAGAGGCTTCCCCTTCGGTGTACGAACTCGTAAGGGAAGTCACCGACCTTTGTCGTAGTTCAGCCATTTGTTTCTGTTCAGGTCGTATCCTATCTTCTGGATGACATATTTGGCTTGAGTAGCATAGCGGCGGAGCTGCATCTTGCCGTCGTCGGGTTTTGTTTCTCTTGGGGCGCTGTGGATGTACCAGTCGACCGAAGATGATAGGTTGCTCCTCCGGGTTCCTTTGGAGGACTAGAAAGTAGGAGCCTTTGGAGGGGACAACGCGGTTTACAAGGTTGACGGTTGTCATTTGCATTTATAGAGTACATAAATCATTGTAAAATACAAAATTTTATCCCGAGGGATTACATCATCTAAAGACTATGCCTCGGTATTGGCAAAGACTTCATCTTGTAATTTCTAGTGGATAAGAGCTGCTACAGAAGGAGCTGGAGGAGATTTTTGCTTCATCTTGATCACCGCGAGAGGCACAGCCAGAGTATCCTGTGGCTTTGAAGCGAGTGTCGAGGCCTTTCGAAAGAGCTTTATTTGTATGGGCTCCAGGCTTGATGCCGTCGGAGGTAGCCGTGCTGGAGTCTTGCCCTGGAATTTGATGACCATGGGGGCTGGAGTCTTAGGTGGGTTCCCTTTCAGTCAAACCCTTATGGGTCCTTCCATGACGGCTGCAGCTTCTGCTTCGTCGTCGGTATCTTTAGACTCGTCATCCCAGTGGAGTGGTTTATACAGATTAGCATCCGTACAGTATGCTTCAAGACCTTGGAATGGGTCGATGTCAGCAAACTCCGTCTTGACCGTCGTATCACTGGCCATGTACTTCATGCACCGGTGAAGAGTGAAGGGGACAATCATGTACTCAGGGATCCATGGCCGTCCAAGCAACATGTTGTAGTTTATGTCCGCATCGATGACATAACAGATAACCTCAGTATGATGATCACATATCTGGCACTTTAATCAGATCTTGTCCAGAGGCTCATTCTTTCTCGCGTTGAAGCCGTTGATGGTGGTATTCCATGCCATGAGATGGTACATCGGGATCCCTAGAGTTTGGAGAAGACTTCAAGGGATGATGCTGAACAATACGCTTGGGTCGATGTGAATGCAATCGACCTTGACAGCACCCACATATCCTGTGTAGTACAGGGGTCGGTTGTGCCCGTTGTTCTTTAGCAAGATATTGTGCTGCATGAAGGAGATGTTAGGAATCACTTCGACCACGCTATGGCAATGTGAACATGCCGCAGGGTCTTCTTTGGGCTGCTTCACGTATGCAAAATAAGCCTCTGTATTCTGCAGCGCCTCGCTGAGGGTGTCCCGAGTTGCTTTGGAGAGCCGGAGAAGCTCAAAGAGTGATAACCGAGCCGGCAGATTGGCCAGCTGCCCCTGTATATCAAAGTTGTAGGACTTGATCGAGCCTACTGTCGAGTCCTTTAGTAGAGGCTTATCGAAGCAGACCTCCTTCTGTTTCTACTTATCTACGGCAGGAGGTTAAGAAGGTCTGGCTTGTGCTGTATCAGAAGTAGAATGGGTCACCTGTGGGGGCGACTCTTCTTCAGGAGCCTAGTTTTTCCCTCGCTGGAGTGTCAAACGAGTGGTCACCCTGGTGTCTTCTGTCGAGAAGGAGACCATGCGACATATCTTGACCTTCCTTCCATTAGTCGGGCTTATTGCTGGCGTAATCATGTCAGGAGTGAGATCTGGATGAACCCACAGCACTTCACCTTGCGGTATTGTGAAGGGGATGAGGCCCTGAGCATTGTCCTTGGTGGGAGGAAGGTTGATGACTTCCATCATTGCCTTTGGGATAGGGATGACGTCGTCTTGAGCCTCGACTATTGGAAAGCTCTCAAACAGTATCATGACCATGTTGGTCGTCACAGTCTTTTTTACATAATCGAGGGAGATGACTTTGGCATCGATAAGACGATGAATCTGTCTTTTCAATACGTAGCAGTCGCATGTTGAGTGGTGGATGTACTGGTGGTAATGGTAGTACTTAGGATTATCCACCTTTTCTACTTCGTTAGGACGCTTGGGAGGTGGAAGCTGCAACCTGCCGTCCTTGGTCAGCATCTCGAATAATTCGAGCGTGCCTTCATCATTGAAGGAGTAGGTTTCCTTCAGCTTCTGCACTTCGGCTGGCTTGGAGCTCACGAGCGCTAGACCCTTTATAATATTGATGGTAGGGAGCATATTCTTGCAACATGAATCCATGAGCATGGGCTCAGGCATGCCTGGATGTAGCCTTGGGGCGAACTGGCGGAAGCATTTACGCTCGTACGGGCTTCTTTTCTTTCTGAACGATGTCCATGAGAGTAGACATCGCCATGTCCAGCCCTCCTTCATAGAACCGTTCTAGGAATATGTTCTTCAGATCTTTAAATAATTTAATACAGTTGTCGAGCAAACTATAGAACCATTCATAGGCCACCCCCTATAGTGCTCTAATGAAGATGCTGGTGAGAAGGGTATCGTCCTTTGGCAGGTGTCCTATTACTGAGGCAAAGTACCTCAAGTATCGTTTGGGCAACTCCTTAGTATCATAAGGGATGATAGTATGTGGTTTATATTTGGAAGGATAAACGACATTGTCCCACTCAGCAGGATAAGGCTGTCGGATGCCCATCTTTCGGAGTTTGGCTCGCTTTTCCTTGGCATCATGGCGAGCGTATAACTCCTTGAGTGCTTTCTGTATTTCGTTGGATACTGCTGGATTGATGGTCGACGGAGTGGCCGACGACTGTATGACTTGGTTTATGACGGGCAGGTTATAAGACCCATCACGAATCGTTAGAGTCGCGGGTGTGTAGGCAGTGGGAACCAATCTGTCCTTGATCTCCAGAATGACAGAGGCTAAAGTTTGCATGGATATGTTCATACGTTAAGACTTCCGTCGAGAGCCTCAATGTGTTTCTGTTGATCAACACTTCCACTTGATTCTTTGTTGTCATCAGCCGCCATATGCACAGATGCTATATGCATGTAAGTAGAAGGGGGTAGTTCTTTCGCTTTCTGGTTTGGAATGCTGTTGCTAATCGTCTTGTGGGAAGACTGGCAAGTTGCAATCGTCCTCCAACTCAATATTGTTCCTACCCCTGGTCTTCTGACTGCTTGCGCCCGTAAAAGTGTCGGTGTCATACGTCTTTTCATCATGCTGAAACGAGGGGTTGTTATACACCAAAGCAGGCTGGCTACCACCAGCAGGTGTAGCGATCGATGAACCGTCTTCTTGCGATGATGATCCATCCTTGGAGCACGCGTGTTGGAACATGCCTTCCTTGGGCACAGGCTTCTTGCTACCTCCAGGCCGATTTTTGGACTTGCCAACCGAGGAAAGGGGTTTCTTGGATAGCTTCTTCTCGGACGGAGAGTCCCAGTCAATATTGTATGAAGCAACGCAGAGCACTTCTTCTTCCTCACAAGTTTTCGGTCGTAGCCTTTAAAAGACGGACCTCCTCTTTGGCGGTGATGGATCTGCTTGACAACAGCAGCAGTTGATGGTAATCTGAGTATAGTTGGGTCTTAATTTAGACACCAACTGCGTCTCAGGCTCTTCTTCTCGTCCTACGCTCGCAGGGAGCAGACAAAATCTTTATGCCTCTATTTCCTTCGTCTACACAAGAGCGTTGTGCATAGCCGAAGAGATATGGAGAAGGCATTCTTCCTTCGAGTTCCTGTGGGTGAGGTCCAAGTATGCCTCGATCATAGAGTCGCTGATGTCATACCCCGGCCATTAGTAATATGAGTGGGTGCTTAAGGGATGACGGGGTTCCACCGGACGAGGCTTCGGAGATTCTGGGATGGTCTTGTATAGCTTTCCATTGACTGCGCATTACTGTCAATGCGGGCCTTCGTTCCGCCATTGGCGTAGCACTTTGATCGCATGGGCAAGTGCTGTCTTGGATCTCCTCCAACCTCTATTAGATGATACATAGTATTCAGAATCCAACATGGCCATACCTGATGGACCGATTATTCTGTCGAAGACAGAAGTTCTCATCTGTGCAGCATCCTTCACGAGCGGACGAGCTGTCATCTGCTCCTTTTGGCGTTGCGCCTTTGTCACGCTTGCCATAGGATAGCCGTAATCTTCTCTCCATTCCCCTAGCATGGGATCTGAGAGAGATGGCCTGGCATCACCAGTCGAAGGGATCTTCGGGGCTTCATCGACGAAGGGGGTCCGAGATGCAGTCCCCTCCGTCGTGCTGCTCGTCGCAGCCGCCTTAGGCACCCAGGTCCATCGAGTCTTCTTCGGTTTTAAGAACCGCTTCGAATGGCTCGACTTCTCTTCAAAAAGGAGATCTTCAAAAGCTTGCTGGTCGAATCGTACGACCAACATCTTCTGAGAGGATCCCAACAAGTCATCATCGGATTACGTCACCACCTTCTCGTTGGAGGAGAAAGTAGTCCCCAGCAGAGTCGCCATCTTATTCGACATGACAAAAGGTTGAACAAAATTTTTGGATATTTAACGTAAAAAATAGTACAATTGATTCTTATGCGAAGAAATCTAAGTACAAAAGTTTCTGAAAAAGTGTGACGGTGGAGATCGAGCACTAAAATGGCTCCTTTACTCCGTTGACGATCCGATGATGATATGAGACGTGCTCTGAGTTTTTGGTGCCTTTGATGGAACTCTAGGGTTGCCGATCAGGAGGACGCCGAAGTTGAAGATTTTGATAATTCTGTGGATCTTCTTCTCCTTATCGATCCTGTTGTTGGGGGAAAACCTCTTCTATTTATAAGGAAGAGGGGCACATATGCGATGTGCGTTAGGGTTTCGAGATATGAAGGAATCTGTCGTCCTTGTATGATGCGGGCTTCTGTGGCGCTAATATGTGGCGGGTGTTGAGATTCCCCTTAAATGAGATCTCCAGTGGTTATCAAAATAACCGAAGGAGGTGACACATGGCATGTGCCGATTTGCTTGTTCGGATGTAACTGAGCAAATCGTGGGATTTCATCTCAGATTTGGAATCTGTGTAATCTTCGACCGAGATTTAAATCAATCTGATAAGATATTCGCATTTATCAACTTAATCAATCCCAATCTTGTGTTTAAGAGAGGCAGATTAAGGAAACCAATTGGATGGGACCATGCTATTTGTGCTTCAGGCAAGGCTGGCTGCACTTCTGGGGCAACGAGTAGACTGTGCTTCTGGAGACGATGGAGCCTTTGTGCTTTAGGACGACAAGTGGACTATGTTTCGAAGACAACAGAGCCTCTGTGCTTTTAGGGGCAATGAGTAGGCTGTATTTCAGGAAAAGCCACTGTGCTTTAGGGCAACGAGTAGGCTGCACCTTCAGATAGACCATTTTACTGTGCTTTAGAGTAGCAGTCGGGCTTGTGCTGGAGGCAAACGGTGTCTCCCAAGTCTTTACAGAGAAAAAATGGCCGTTGAACGGGCCGAGTACTTGGATCGAAGCAGTTGTCTGTGCTTCTAAGACAGGGGTATACTGTCTGCGCCTTGGAAGAAAAGGAACACAGTGGGGTACCTGCGCCTCCGGTTGGAGACAGCTTGAATTTTAAGCCTTCTTTTCAGGAGAAGTGAATGACTACCCTTGAATACAGACTCCTTCTTAATTGCCACCGTTAATTGGAGAATTCCAATGAGCATTTGAACAGTCTGGAGGCTCACTTGAATGGCCTATTAATTGAGACCCATTGTGCCGAGTCCTATGCTCATCCCACTAATGAGGGAATTTTGACCGTCGGCCAAGTGGCATATAGTTTGGACCACTTCCGGTCCTATAAAAGGGGAAATGTTCCTCTGAAGAGTCACTATCTTCTTCATGGCACCCTTCACCACCATGTTTGGTCCAAACTTTAGCTTCAGACGGCCGCTGTCCTTGCATAAGTCGGCTGTTGGTCGGGGCTTCTCTCGTTCGAAGGGGCCATGTTCTTGTAGAAGAACTCTTTGGAGAAGGAGCCGTCACCGCTCTTGAGAAGTAACCAAGTATCCTTCCTAAGGAGTTTGACTCTTGGCAACTTCTTGGAGGTCTTGGAGGTCCTGACGACCGAGTTTAGTCCGGTTGTCAGCCTGAAGTGCTACAGGTTGTACTCTTCTCCGCTCGTCCTAGGCTTTGCGACCTACTGCGCCTTCAGGGGGCTTGGGCCAGTAGCTGCTTCCGGAAGTTGCTTGCTCTGACCGAGAAATTGATGCACGTTTGGAGGGTTGCGCGTACAAGAAAGTCAAAATGCGCCTTGATAGAGATCAATCTTCTAGTATGCGTACCAAAAAGAAAGACGCCTGCACTTTGATGAAGACTAAGTCTATTATAGACTCCTCTAGGGTCTGCTGAACCTGAGATCGATCCTTTGTAGAAGAAGTAGGATTACTCCTTTACGTATAGCCTTGATGAATCTATACTAGATCTTTGTAGGCATAATAATAACAGAACTTCTTTCCGTATCTTCTGTTGTCTTTCTAATACTCGGTCTGTGCCTTTGTATCATCTGTGCTGTGGTGGAGGAATGTTATCAGTTGAGTTTTTTCATGCTTCTACAACTAGTAGTCTTCCCCATCCATGAATGGTACAAGTCATATCCATGACTCAAACAACCCATATCTCAATGCGAGTCACTAAAGTAGACACAATCTAAACAACACGTACCGATACACGAACCACACGCATCGGTAGCTAGCCGAAAGCGGAAGCTCGTGCCAACAAAATTGAACCCTCACTCACAATGTCGTGTAATGCTACGTGTCATGGCATAGAAGTTACACAATTTTTGGAAAACATCTTCTACACAACTAAGTCACACACACCACTATCATATCGATGCCATCATCGATATAGCCAAAGTCATACTCGGACACAAACTACTATAACTACTACCAACAAAAAAGAAGAACAGACAAATATTTAAACAAAATAATTGATGGCATTGTATCTTGCTTGGAACTTCGGAAGCAAAGTAAATCACAGTCTGGCTCCAACTGTAGTCGAATGATCACGAAATCATAAAATATAAATAAACTAAAAAAATATTAATTCTAAGTTAACATATCTAATATAAATATACTAGCTAATAAAAGTAAATTTATGAAACCAGTGAAGTAAATCACAGTCTGGCTCCATCATATATATATACATATTTATGAAATAAGTAAATATATACATATTCGAGCTATTCTACATACACATGTAATCATGCTATTAGATAAAAGTAGTATTTGTATGGATTAAAAATAGAAATTATAAATTCTGGAATATTCCTTAAAAATATTTAATAATAATATTTATAGAAAAGTACACTTTGACTAAGTATGTCAACTTATTGACTTGACAGGCCAACTTGCCAATTATTTCGAAACCAAATAAATATAAAACTAATATATTTAAATTATGAAGTAAATCTAAATAATTTGAGAAATATTAGAATTTTTTTTCAAAATTACACAACAAGGATCACATACTATATATAGGCACAATTAGTCAACAACCATAAATAACACTTAACTATATATACCATCAATGCTACTATATATAGCACCATGTTATTTTAGGAAAATAATATTTAAATCTCCAAAATATATACTTTTATTTATAAAAATAGTAATTTTCGAATATATTTTATGTATAAATATTTTAGAAAAAATAAGTCCAACACAAACTAGTTCATAAATTACACAACTATGCCATACGGGATTCCAATTTGGAAGACGAATCAACATAAAAATATATAAAATATATATTCTAGAAATATTCAAATTAAATTATATAAAATATGATTTTCCTTCTCAATTAATCAGATTCTAATCATATTAAAGTGTTATGAAGTTTAGAGATCAAGTAGTCAGATTACTGTGAACATTTCGGTGTCCGAAAAAATAGTATCATAGAAACGATACCATAAACGCATGAAATACTTGCAAATATACACAAAAAATAATTCTAGATGGTAGATACAGATGTTAGAGACCTTACCAAGGTTTTTTTTGAGATCAATCGCGGTTTGAAGTCGTTGGGAAGTCTCCGGGAAGGTCTCTGCACTGAAATAGATTAATTCTGGACACGTTTTAGTACAACGGATGCCACGGACAAACAGAGTGGAACATCGTGAGTTAGCGATTGGACATCATAGAAGAAATATAGGGATATATATTAGATTTTGTTTCAGGCAAAAAAGATGAGAAAAAGTAGATGAAACTCATGTTAGAAGATGACAAACCTGGGTTCATAATTTTTTTAGGGCTAAAATAACCATCAAGTTCGGCCTCTAAACGATCAAATAAGTTGAAGAAACTCCTCCGGGGCTTGATAGGATTTAAGAGGGGTCTCTTGGAGTCATCATGGAGGTGGTGAAGTGAACAAAAGTCGAGTAGAAGGGCTTTCGGGTGGTAGGCCAAAGGCATGTGACCGTCGACCTTAATAGGAGAAGGGGGTCGGGTTTTAGTACAGGAAGAGGAGGTGCCCGGCCTACAGGATTTTATATATATAGGGTTTGGTTCTTCTAGATGCTAGGGTTTGTTGGTGCTTTCTTTACATGGAGAGAGCTTGCTCTCAACATGCCTTATAAATTTTAGTCCCACATCGGACATGCACCATGAGTTATCTCAACATATATACTTGGGTGTGTTGTTGAGAGATGCACATGGGGTGGTGACCCTAAGGAGGGAATCATGTGGATGATTTTACAAGAAGGTAAGAATAAGGCTCCAAGGATTAAGCATTAATGCTTTTGTCATTCTCTTGGATTAATTCCATTTGGAGCTAAGCCCCAAAGGGGCTTAGCGACTCAGACTCGGACTCGGACTCGGACTCGGGCTCATGGGCTCATGAGGCGTAATGTGGCATTTTGTTGGTGCACTTTGCACTTTATGCGGCCATGCGGTCTTATGCGATCTTATGCGGTCTTATGCGGCCATGCGGTCTTATGCGGTCTTTGTGAGGCGTAATGTGGCATTTTGTTGGTGCACTTTATGCGGCCATGCGGTCTTATGCGGCATGCGGCTCATGCGGCTCATGCTGTCCATGCGGTCCATGCGGCTCATGCGGTCCATACGGCCATTAGGCTCATGCGGCCATGCTGCTGCTGCTGCCGCATGGAGGGATTCGCTGACTGTGCAGATTCAAATCAGTTATAGAAAGGCTGAATCAATGCGATTAAATTAGATCCTATCTTTGTGGGATTTGAATTAATTCAGATCCTATTTTTGTGGGATTTGAATTAATTTCGTGGGATTTGAATTAAATCTCGTTGCTATCTTTTGGGATTTGATTCAATCTTTCCATAACTGAAGAGGCGGCTAGGGTTTCCCCCCCTCTCTCTATATATACTCTCTTCCGGTCTCCTTTGTGACTACTACGAAAATTACAAGTTATAAAGGAGAAAGAGAGAGAGTGTTGCTGCCGCCATTGCAAGTCCATCCGAGGAGTCAGAACAGAGGTGACTTCGAGCGTTCCATAAGTTCTTCAAACTTGCTGGTTCCTGGAAGCAGATCGTGTGGGGCGAATCTTGCTTTGAGCAACGGTGTTTTGACACCCCAGCAACTGTTCTTCATCTAATCTTCCTCCAGATTATTGTAATTCGTTCTGTCCTAATTGCAACACGTTTGTAAGGAAGAACGAGAGATCTTCTCTTCTCTATTTTCCTCTTTCAGATTGTAATTTGGCTATTTGTTTTATTGTACCATCGTAGATCTTGAGTTTGATCACTGCAAAGTTTTTGTGTGACATCTCAGATCTCGATTGTATCTGTTTTTCCATCTTTGATCAAGCCCCGGGACTAACAATCTCAAAGTAAGATCCGTGTAGATGGAAAACATTAATGCTTCGCTCCTCCAATCGGACTTCTACAAGTTGGAAAAGTTCGATGGAGAGCACTATCAAGTCTGGAAGAGAAAGGTGTACCTAACTCTTAAACTAAAAGACGTTGATCATGTTCTGTTGGAGGAAGAACCCTCTGTTCCAGACACTGGATCTTCTGCCGCCATCAACGCGGCTACCAAACTCCAGGCCAAGTGGAGAAGGGAAAATAGCATCTGCAGGCTTCTCATCCTGAATGCTATGGAGGACTCCCTGGCAGAATCCTACTCGAAGAAGGAACTTGCCAGAGACATGGGAGTCTGTAGAAAATCTGTATGAAGAAGACAAGAACAGGAGCAAAATGTTTGTGGTTGAAAAATATCACAAATTGCTCTTTGAGGACGAAAAGTCCATGCTGCCATAGGTGAAGGAATTTCTGAAGCTGCGTCAGAAACTGGAAGACGAAGAGATGCCCCTTCCCGACAAGTTTGTCGTCGGAGGGATCGTCTCAAAACTTCCTGCTGGATGGAGTACCTTCTATGCAAGGATGCACAGAAAGAAGCTAGACATTAGCTTGGGAGATCTACTGTAAGAGATCCATGTTGAGGACGAGATGCATTCCCAACAGAAGGTGGATACTCTGTCCAAACAGTTGGCTAAAGCCAATCTTGTGCAGACGAGAGATTCAAAGGGGAAGCAGGCGGCTTCTCATCCCAAGAAGAAGGACTTCACTAATCTAAAAGTGGAGGGTCCTTCTTTCAAGCAACAGAAGACTAAGTCCCACATGACTTGTTACAATTGTGGCAAGAAAGGCCACTACAAGAGTGAATACAGATCTAAGCCTAAACAATAAGAGAAAGGTGAGCCTAATAAGGTTTCATTGGTTTCTAACATTGTTGCTATGATCGGACAGGTCACAACTGTGGGGGTTGACTCTGACTGGTGGATAGACACTGGAGCGACTTACCATGTCTGTTCAGGCAAGGAATGGTTCGTCACGTACCAGCCGATATCTGAGAAGGTTGTCATGGCGAACCAGGCCCAAGCTGAAGTTCTGGGGATCGGGACCGTGGAACTGAAACTCACTTCTGGGAACCTTCTGACGCTTCAAGGTGTGAAGCATGTTCCGGTGATTGCCAAGAACCTGATCTCTGGGAGCCTGCTCTGCAACGCAGGCTTGAGGATGGACATCAATGCTGGTCAGATGGTGATGTCCAAGAAAGGAACATACTTCGGGAAGGCTTATCAAACCGAAGGAATGTTTAAAATTCAGCTTGTTAACCAGTTTGAAGACATTAATGCAGTTGCATTTTTTGATTATTCTCTTGAGTTGTGGCATAATAGACTAGGACATGTTCATTGTAAAAGAATTAACAAAATGTCTAGTCTAGGACTTATCTCCAAATGTGGGGGTAAGGTAGAGAAGTGTGAGGTGTGTGCTCAGACGAAGATCACAAGGAAACCCTTTCATCGGGTCAATCGAAGCACAGATCTTCTTGAGTTGGTGCACTCCGATATCTGTGACTTCAAATATTTCTCCACGAAGGCCGGGTTGAAGTATTTCATAACCTTCATCGACGACTTCTCAAAATACGTGTTCGTCTACTTGCTCAAGTCTAAAGACAAAGCTTTCGAGAAGTTCAGAGAGTTCAGGGCCGAAGCTGAAAGGCAGACTGGACAACAACTCAAGAGGTTAAGGAGTGATCGAGGTGGGGAGTACAGGTCTCATGAATTCGCATCGTTCTGCAAAGAACATGGAATTATATGTGAGACTACTGCTCCATACTCTCCTCAATCCAACGGAGTAGCGGAGAGGAAGAACAGAACGTTGACAGAAATGATGAACTCAATGCTGCTAACCGTGGGTCTTCCTAATTGCTACTGGGGAGAAGCTGCATTGACAGCCACTTTTATTCTAAATAGAGTGCCATATGCAACTTCGGACGTAACTCCTCATGAACTCTGGTTCAAAGTCAGACCAAACTTGAATGTCATTCGAGTGTGGGGGTGTCTGGCGTATGTGAAGCTCCCAGATCTGAAGATTCAGAAGCTAGGGACAAGGACTACGAAGGCGATCTTCTTGGGGTATGCCGAGAAGAGTGATGCTCGGAGATTTCTTGATATTGAGTCAAATCATATCATCGAATCTCGCGATGCTGAATACTTTGAAGACAAGTTTGCAAAAGACAAAAACATTATTCTTTCGGACGTTCCGAAAAATGATGTAGGAGCAAATGAGACTGAAATCTCATATGAGCCAGTAGTCCAAGAAGAAGCTATTGTCGAGGAAACAACTCTTGTACCAGAACTCGCAGAGCCATCAGCTAAGCGAACGAGGAGATCGAAAGATTTCGGAGATGACTTTGTCACCTATCATGTGGAAGCAGATCTGCTTACCTATGATGAGGCAATGAAGATCAGAGATGCTATCTTCTGGAAGGAGGCAGTGAATGACGAGTTTGACTCTATCACCTCCAATAACACATGGGTGTTGGTAGATCTACCTGAAGGAGAAAAGCCCATCGGATGTAAATGGATCTTCGAGAAGAAGATGAAGGCAGATGGAACTATTGACAAGTTTAAGGCCAGGCTGGTAGCCAAGGGATTTTCTCAGAAACAGGGGATAGACTACTTTGACACATACGCTCTAGTAGCTCGGATGACACCATCAGGATGTTAATCGCTCTAGCATCTATACATAAGTTGGTGATACATCAGATGGATGTAAAGACAGCATTCCTGAATGGGGAGCTGACCGAGAAGATTTACATGCAACAGCCAGATGGATTTATCATCAAAGGTCTTGAAGACAAAGTCTGTAAGTTGGTGAAATCATTATATGGTTTGAAGCAAGCTCCCAAGATGTGGCATGAGAAGTTTGACAAAGTTATTAGGTCAAACGGCTACAGAGTCAGCGAGACAGACAAATGTGTTTACACAAAGTTCGCTGATGGAAGAGGAGTCATCGTTTGTCTGTACGTGGACGATATGCTAATCCTAGGTACGGATATAGGCTGTGTCACAGAGACAAAAAAGTTTCTCTCAACCAAGTTTAGTATGAAGGACTTGGGGGATGCAGATGTCATCTTGGGCATTAAGATCATCCGGACAGACACTGGAGTAGCGCTGTCACAATCTCACTATATTGAGAAGATGCTCACACGCTATGGTTATAAGGATCTTCCAGGGATCGATACGCCATACAGGTGTGATCAGAAGCTGAAGCCAAATTCAAGGAAAAGCGTCAGGCAGCTGGAGTATTCTAGCGTTATCGGAAGTTTGATGTACGCTACCACTGCCACAAGGCCTGACATAGTTTTCGCCGTGGGAATGCTGAGTCGGTTCACAAGCAACCCAGGGGTTGAGCACTGGAAAGCTGTAAAGCGGGTGATGAGATATCTCAAAAAAACTCAGACATATGTACTGCACTACAACGGGTATCCGACAGTAGTGAAAGGCTTCAGTGATGCTAGCTGGTGTTCAGAGGTAGAAAGCGAGAGATCCACAGGTGGATATGTCTTTTCCTTAGCTGGAGCTGCTATATCGTGGAAGTTGAAGAAGCAGACTATACTCTCTCGTTCCTCCATGGAATCTGAATTCTATGCACTTGAAACTGCAGCAGATGAAGCAGAATGGCTTCGGGAGCTCATGTATGATCTTCCAGTAGTTGGGGCTCAGATACCGGCGATACCGATATATTGTGACAACCAGGCGACTGCGGCGGTGGCATCAAATAACCTCTTCAACGGGAAGAAAAGGACTGTGCAGTTGAAGCACAGGGCAGTAGACGATCTTATCAAAAGAGGTGTAATTGCAGTGATTAATGTTCGGAGTCAGGAGAACCTGGCAGATCCGTTCACGAAAGGCCTCAAGCGCCAGTTGGTCGATGACACAGCTTGTAAAATGGACTTGAAGGCATTCTGATAGTGTGTCTTTGTAATCATACCATAAAGTTTTATGCTATTAGTTCAAAGAGAAATCTACTAGGCATCTAACTTTTGGTTCAAAGGAGGATCACTGACTGGGAAACTATCAGGTAGCAGTGGGTACTTGTTCTCTGGAACATGGAAGGGATACGGACCCATAACCACTGTTGTCTACTATGTATTTTTTCTACGGAAAAAACTGATCCTGTGGAAGGTTGGCTTAAACGCCTTAATGAGTTCTCAGGCAGAGTGAATGTCTGGTGAGCTTTAAAGAAAGCATGGTAGAGCAGCACTACAAGGAGTGAAACTCCATGATACAGTGGGGTGACTCCACCATGAGGTTCCCAGGTAGGAGTAATGCCTCGGCTTTGCAAGCCAAGTCACAGCGGCGTAGTACCGCAAATAGGCAGGTAGCCTAATGCTGTATGACGTAATTAAAGAATTGTAGACAGCACTACAAAGGGAAGGATGGCCCCATGTTACAGTGGCATGACACCACGATGAGGTACCCAGGTAGGGGTAAAGCCTCGGCATTGCAAGCCATATCATTGCGGCGTAACACCGCAAGGAAGCCTTAGGCTTCATGCAGGGTAGTTTGGCACTACATAGAGGCTTGTGACCTTATGCTACAGTAGTATGACACTACGATGAGGTTCCCAGGTAGGGGTAATGCCTCGGCTTCAGGCCATATCATAGCGGCGCAGCACCGCAAGGAAGCGCAAGGCTTCATGCTATATCTCTTTAATAAAGAACTCACCTATAGTGTATGGAAAGAGATATCAGGCCGTCTCTTGAGGGTAAACTTGTAGACGTCCAAAATTATGCACTGAAACCAGGCTGGCACAGGGCCTTTAATGTGCAGCCAGAAGCACACGTAACTACACTTTGTGAGTGGGAAGAATTACAATTGTGGTGCAGAATTCAAGGTGTAGTCCATTCTTGTATCATATTGTTATTTAACCCATGCGGGAAGATTCAAGTCGTCAGCGACATCTATCCTAATGCAAAATGGACAGTTACTGTGGGGAACGCTCAACCCTGGACACATATATATGTTGTGATATATGGGGGATTGTTGGTGCTTTTTTTACATGGAGAGAGCTTGCTCTCAACATGCCTTGTAAATTTTAGTCCCACATCGAAAATGTACCATGAGTTATCTCAACATATATACTTGGGTGTGTTGTTGAGAGATGCACATGGGGTGGTGACCCTAAGGAGGGAATCATGTGGGTGATTTTACAAGGAGGTAAGAATAAGGCTCCAAGGATTAAGCATTAATGCTTTTGTCATTCTCTTGGATTAATTCCATTTGGAGCTAAGCCCCAAAGGGGCTTAGCGACTCGGACTCGGACTCGGACTCTGGCTCATGGGCTCATGAGGCGTAATGTGGTATTTTGTTGGCGCACTTTGCACTTAGCACGTCAGCAGTCATGCGGCCATGCGGTCTTATGCGGCACATGTGGCACATGCAGCTCATACGGCTCATGCGGTCCATGCGGTCGTCAGCAGTCATGCGGTCTTTATGCGGCTCATATGCGGCCACGCGGTCTTATGCGGCATGCGGCACATGCGGCACATGCGGCTCATGCGGCTCATGCGGTCCATGCGGTCCATGCGGTCCATGCGGCTCATGTGGTCCATGCGGCCATTAGGCTCATGCGGCCAGGCTGCTGCTGCTGCCGCATGGAGGGATTCGCTGACTGTGCAGATTCCAATCAGTTATGGAAAGGCTGAATCAATGCGATTAAATCAGATCCTATCTTTGTGGGATTTGAATTAATTCAGATCCTATCTTTGTGGGATTTGAATTAATTTCGTGGGATTTGAATTAAATCTTGTTGCTATCTTTTGGGATTTGATTCAATCTTTCCATAACTGAAGAGGCGGCTAGGGTTTTCCCCCCTCTCTCTATATATACTCTCTTCCGGCCTCCTTTGTGACTACTACGAAAATTACAAATTACAAAGGAGAAAGAGAGAGAGAGTTGCTGCCGCCATTGCAAGTCCATCCGAGAAGTCAGAACAGAGGTGACTTTGAGCGTTCCACAAGTTCTTCAAACTTGATGGTTCCTGGAAGCAGATCGTGTGGGGCGAATCTTGCTTTGAGCAACGGTGTTTTGACACCCCAGCAACTGTTCTTCATCTAATCTTCCTCTAGATTATTGTAACTCGTTCTGTCCCAATTGTAACACGTTTGCAAGGAAGAACGAGAGATCTTCTCTTCTCTATTTTCCTCCTTCAGATTGTAATTTGGCTATTTGTTTTATTGTACCATCGTAGATCTTGAGTTTGATCACTGCAAAGTTTTTGTGTGATATCTCAGATCTCGATTGCATCTATTTTTCCATCTTTGATCAAGCCCCGGGACTAACAGGGTTTGTATGGAGGATGTTTGAATTGATTTGGTAGAGATTTGGTCATCCAATCAACTAATATGGCAAGATGGGTTTAGTTGGTCTCCATATTTGGAAATATGGAAGATTGAGTCGAAGATGCATGGATTTAATGCATGTGGGCTACTATAAAATGTCCATAAATCAATTAAATATGTATCTAATTGATTTTGGCAATCCTAGGTAGGCTCCATTAAGTTGGGTTGACTAGGTTATGGTCCAAACAATTATTCGAATTGAATTGAACACCGAAAATGTTATAAATGGGTCTCATGTGCCATTTGAAAATAAGTAGCACATAGAAACTCAATTGAGTGGGACACTATTGGCATGTGTATAATAGGATCAGAATAGGTCAAAATTATATATTGGCTCGTTTAGGTTGGATCGATGTAGAGTCGCGAAATTAAATTGGAAAGTACGACAAGTTTTACGGTAGATAGCAAATTGGCCTAAATTGACCCAAAAGTTGTGCAATAAAATTAAAATACAAAAGAACGCGTTCGCGTGGGACATGATATATCAAAATAAAGATAAACTTATCTAGATCAAAACATATGAAGGATACTTCTGTAGATTGACATTTCTTGTGCTCCAAAAATCGAAGCTACGGAAAAGAGTATTTAACGATAAAAAATTATAGTAGAAAAATCTATTAATAACTATATTAATTAAAATAGTAAAAATAAATATAAAAAAATAAATCTAAAAATTCTGGAAGGTTACAACCTACCCACCTTAGAAAATTTCGTCTTCGAAATTAGGCATATAATAATATAACAACACATAGTAATAATAATAAAAAATAATTAATGACACCGTCCTAACTTCTCCTTGCAATCCTTCTAAACATATCCCTTATTGTCGTAAAAGTGATAAGTCGGGAACTCCTTTTCTGGTGCAAGGCAACCCTTTGCTGAAGATGTACTCCTGGCTGTCTGATTTGTCTTCCATGTTATCCGAAAAATTAAAACATAAAATATGATATAAAAGAAACTAATGAAACACGATTTCTAGAGGACGACTACTAATGAGATTCTAAGTTCACATAACCTACCAAGAAATAAGGTACCCATTGTTCTAGAATCCTAACTTAAGCAACGATGTCAAGGTCATGATCCTACTAGTAAAATGTGCTAGTCCGGTACAGTTTCATAGAAGAATACAAAACTTGGGTATTGCAGAATGAAATCAAGGCTTTCTAAGTGGTTCTAAGTACCATTATGGTATTATTGGTCAATAACTCTATAATAAATATTATTTCTAATTCAACACTATTCCTATATAGGTCTGGTCTTCAACAAGATAGAAGGAAGACAATACTCTACTCCTTCTAACTATCAACATGCTACAATTCTTAAAAGTACACATCACAATTATGCACCTGTCTGCTAGGCAAGGGTAGCATAGATTAGTATGGAGATCTTAGGGTCTCTCGTTAGGGTCAAATCCTGCAATGTACTCTATTCTAACTTTTGTCTTAGGAGGATATCTATAAAGTTCTACCCACCTTACCTATTTACCTAGTACTATCAAGCATAGGTTCCTATGTCCTCTAAGTAATAATTTATAAAACAAAAGAATACCATTTATAGCTACTTGGTTCATCTAGTATAGGTGTCTATCTTTACCCTACTCGTCTTTAGACGATCACTCCCTAAAATATTATATCCCTCTTACTTCTATCAGAGAATATAATTAAAATAGTTTATCAAGCACAAATGTTCGTCTTTTCGAGATAGATTAGGACGAGAATTCGATACAAGAAGTTCAAGAGACGTATGGTCGATTATAAATACGAGGTTCAAGGACGATAGAAGAAACCAAAGGAAATTCAATAGCTGTTGCGGATTGAGATTCCAACACACTATCATGTTGTAGGCTCGTTCGGTACAGTAATGTAACCAAAACAATTTAATATCGACCTGTATGGGCCACCACAAAAATATGTCACAACCTAGTCCCAAAATACATAGGACTAGAAACGCAAGCATGTCAGCTAATATGATCTAGAATAAGTTTCCAATTTAGTGGACTTACACTAGATGTACTACATTGAAGAAGTGTACTTAATTTATACTATCACAACTATATCTCAATCCACATATAAGTAAATAAAGTAAGAATAAATGATATATAATATAGTCGGTCGTCCTATAATACACATGTTCGAGAAAACTCGAGAACAAAAATAAGTTTGCAAAGCTGGTCTAATAAGCAGGGTGTATCATGATAAGAAATATATAAAACAAAGAAGAATGATGAAATAATACTACAAGTAGTACCTAAAGCACGAAGACACAAACATACCATCCATCTATCCATCTATAAGTGATCCATAATAACCTAGAGAGATCATCAGGTCCTCAGAGGAATGTAACAAGATACAGAAGGAACATGTCATAATATGAACTGAATAAATAACATGAAATAAATAGCTCGGATCACAATACGGTCCAGTATCCCACCATCGAAGCAGAGAACCACCCCTACAACCAGACGTGGACAAGGGGTTGCACACTATTTCACGACAAAACACTATCCCATGCCATAACACAAATTGAATGAATAACCCGAACCACCAAATGGTCCACTATCTTATCGTCGAAACAATGAACCACACCCACAACCAAACAAGGGCAAGGTGTGGCCCACTATTCCATGACAAGATATTATCACATGATATAATTATAACAAGTACAGCATCTCACCGTACTATGTGAATGCATATTGAAAATGACATTGGTCGCATGGGTAGGTGATAAGTTTATAGCACCGAATCACAGGCCGGTGTCAGATCACGAGCCGATGCTATGAACTATAAGCTACGAGCCAAATTGGCAACTATCAAACTATGAGGCATATGACTCCATAGTCTCCTCCAGAGATTTTGCAGTCTAAAGGGGTTGTCCTATACGCCAACTAGTAGTCTTCCCCGTTCATGAATGCTACAAGTCATATCCATGACTCGAACAACTCATATCTCAATTCGAGTCACTAAACTAGACACAATCTAAATTCTACATGCACCGACATACGAACCGCACGCACTGGTAGCTAGCTGAATGCGAAAGCTCGTGCCAACACAATTGAACCGTCACTCACAGTGTCTTGTAATGCTACATGTCATAGCATAGAAGTTACACAACTTTTAGGAAACGTCTTCTACACAACTAAGTGACTCACACCCCTATCATATCGATGCCATCATCAATATCGCCCAAGTCATACTCGGACGCACACCACTATAACTACTACCAACAGAAAAGAAGAACAGACATAAATATTTAAACAAAATAATTGATGGTAAGGTATCTTTTCTGGAACTTCGGAAGCAAAGTAAATCACGGTCCGGCTCCAACTGTAGTCGAATGATCACGAACTCCTAAAATATAAATAAACCAAAATAAATATTAATTTTAACATAACATATCTACATAAATATACATACTATTTATAGAGTCTATTATATACACTAACTAACTAGTTTACAACTACATATATACGCCTTCTACATGAAGTATCATGCCTAAAATAATAATTCATCATAATATAAAAATATTCATTTTTAATTATTAAATAATAATATAAATATTTTTGGAAAATTATCGAAATTTAATAAAACCATCATATGTATGCATATTTATGAAACAAGTAAATATATACATATTCGAGCTATTCTACATAAACATGTAATTATGCTTTTAGATAAAAGTAGTACTTGTATGGACTAAAAATAGTAAATATAAAATCTAGAATATTTCTTTAAAATATTTAATCATAATATTTATAGAAAAAATACTTTGACTAAGTATATCAACCAAATAAATATAAAAATAATATATTTAAATTCTGAAGTAAATCTAAATAATTTGGGAAATATTATAAATTGTTGTCAAAATTACACAATAAGGATCACATACTATATATAGGCACAACTAGTCAAAAACTATAAATAACACTTAACTACATATACCATCAATGCTACTATATATGACACCATGTTATTTTAGAAAAATAATATTTAAATATCCAAAATATATACTTTTACTTCTGGAAAAATAAACATTAACTTTTGAATATATTTTATGTATAAATATTTTAAAAAAAATTAGTCCAACAGAAACTAGTTCATAAGTCACACAACTATGCCATACGGGGTTCCAATTTGGAAAGCGAATCGACAAAAAAAATTATTATAGCAATAATAAAAATAAATTAGATAAATTATGATTCCATCTCAATTAGTCAGATTTAAATCATATTAAAGTGTTATAAAGTTTAGAGACAAAGTAGTCAGATTATGGTGGACTTGTCGGTGTCCGAAAAAATAGTGTCATAGAAATGATACCATAAACGCATGAAATACATGTAAATATACGCGAAAAATAATTCTAGATGGTAGAGACCTTACTAAGGTTTTTCTGAGATCAATCGGGGTTTGAAGTCATCGGGAAGGTCTCTGCATCGAAATAGATCAATTCTGTGTATACGTTTTAGTGCAATGGACACCACAGACAAACGGAGTGGAACGGTGTGAGTTTGCAGTTGGACATCATATAAATCATGTAGGGATATCCATTAGATTTTGTTTCAGGCAAAATAGATAAGAAAAAATTTGATGAAACCCATGTTAGAAGATGACAAACCAGGGTTAAGAATTTTTGTTACGGCTAAAAATAACCTTCAAATTCGGCCTCTAAACGATCAAATAAGTTGATGAAACTCCTTCGGAGCTTGATGTCATTATGAAGGTGGTGGAGTGCACAAAAGTCAAGTAGAAGGGACTTTCGGGTGGTCGACAAAGGGGTTTATAGGGGTTTAGTATTAAGAGAGGAGGTGGCCGGCCAATAGGGGTTTATATATATCGGGTTTGGTTCTCCTAGATGCTAGGGATTGTATGGAGGAGGTTTTTAATGATTTGGTGGAGATTTGGTCATCCAATTAACTAATATGGCAAAATGGATTTAGTGGGTCTCCATATTTGGAAAGGTGGAAGATTGAGTCAAAGATGCATGGATTTAATGCATGTGGGATGCTATTAAATGTTAAAATTTTAAATAAATATATCTCTAATTGATTTTGGAAATACTAGGTAGGCTCTATTAAGATGGTTTGACTAGGTTATGTTCCAAACAATTATTCGAATTGAATTGAACACCGAAAAGATTATAAATGGGTCTCATGTGCCATTTGAAAATAAGTAGCACATGGAAACTCAATTGAGTAGGACACCATTGGCATATACGTAGTACACTCAAAATAGGTCAAAATCATATATTGGATCATTTTTATTGGATCGATGTTGAGTTCCGGAATTAAATTGGAAAGTACGCCAAGTTTTACTGTAGATAGCAAATTTGCGTAAATTGACCCGAAAATTGTACGACGAAATTAGAATACAAGAGAACAAGTTCGAGCGGGACATGATATATCAAAATAAAGATAAACTTATCTAGATCAAAATATATGAAGGATAATTCTAGAGATTGACATTTCTTGTGCTCTAAAAATCAAAGCTACAGAAAAGAGTATTTAATGATAAAAATTATAGTAGAAAAATATCTATTAATAACTATATTAATTAAAATAGTAAAAATAAATCTAAAAAATAAATCTAAAAATTCGGGAGGCGTACACTAACATACAGTCTAATACAATACATGAATAAGTATCATAACCTGTCAATGATATCTCAACTCCAAAAGGAGGATAAATAATGATAATATTTGTACTCAATCACAATAACTATAAGGAAGATAAATGTCACAATAATTATATAAAGATATGATAAGAATATCCAAGAGAAGTCTAACATAAACATAACACAAGTTTATATCCAGAGTCTAAGAGTCTACTATCCCAATATAACATATGCCACCCAATATCTCGTGGTCCGTACTAGGTAGGGCACTCATCATCTAAATTATCTGAAAAAAATATATCTAGTTAGGATTAGAGCGAAGTACACCTCTAATAATAGTTCCAGTAAATGATAAAGACTATGTAACAATAAATAGAGAGAATATACAAGATAATGTAACATGTACATGAATATAGCAAGACATGAGTAAAGTTGTAAATAAGTACAAGAGCAAGAGAACATGATATATCATGTACAAGAATCAAAAATAATACTATCTATGTGAGTGAGCACTAATTTTAACTTGTGATCGGCTTGAAAACTTGCACAAGAATATATGACCCGGTTAATCATACGTACGATGTATGATTAACACTCACAAGGAACAATGACATGCAAAGTGAGGGTTTGGTCACATATCTACATTAATACTCCTCACCCCCGACTGGTATAGTGGATCCAGCTATGGTACGTTATGACACGGGATTCTCCGAGAAGGTTACGAGCCTTTGCAAGAATCGTTGTCCATGAAATGCATAAGAACAACAATAAGGCTTACACCAAGATATACAAGGAATAACATCTCATGACGGAATCCAAAAATACCAATCCATGTAACCAATGTGTCAAGAAATTAATAATATCTACACTAAATACAAAAAACATAGAAGATATCATAAACGGGAATATTATCAGAGAATGTACTCGCCTGAAATCTAGTGTGAAGTATCAACAGTACCCAAAACAGTGCCTCAAATACCTAAATATGGAATGTCAATTGGTGTTTCGGAAACATAAACATGCTATACTAGCTTAATACTAGGTCTAGGTCAAACTAGGTCGACTAGGTCAATACCATGCTAAACTTGGTCAAACTAGGTCATTCCTAGGTTTTAAGGTCCATACCTCGCCATACCAAGGTATTTTAGTCTATACTAGGCCAAGCCCTATGTAACTACCTATGTGGTATATATATAGGCCCTAAAATACAATACCTTAACCTATTATCCAAATATCCTATGCATCTTACCTATACCTTATGACAAAGGTAAAATCCAATATCTTAACCTTATCCAATACCCTATCATATTACCTATTACTAATTCATACCCACACTCAAACTAGGATACACCACACACACACATAGACACACCTATTGGGATACCCATATTACACTCAACCACATACCCCTATGCCCTCTACATAGCCTACTGCTACCTACTACCTTATGCTAATGTTCCCTATTGATAAACCACTGCTACTACAATGACTAGTTAATCCTACACTGCTGCTGCTCCCTACTTCTACAACAATTATGAATTGTAGTTCCTAATAGGACTGCCCTCCTACCTATCCTATATTCCACCTACACACAACCTCACTCATACAACCTGTCTTTAGGACATTTTCCAATTAAGTTTTGCACTCACACTTACGTTATACAGTTATCCACCTCTAAATCCATACAGACACCTACATATTGCACAATACATTATTGCCTACCTATATACTGTTATACTCTATTTCACTACTTACCTATACCACTCCTACCTGTCCTATTACTGTTGTATTCTATACTGAATTTAGCCCAAAGAACACACACCACATGTACTCTTCTGCCTATCTAGTCACTCATAAACACACAATCACACTCTATGCCAGTTACTCTCTAATGATGCTACTTGCTACCTCAATTCCCTCTCTTCTTTATTTTACTGCTGGACAGAACAACAGTATTCTGCTGCTATTACTTCTTCTAATCTATGCACATGAAGCAACACTCCTGCTGGTGTTGTTGCTTTATGTCACACTGTAGGGGTACTGCTGTTGCTGTCCCTACTTGGTTCATTTACCCCTTGCACTTCCCATCTATCCACACATCTATCTACCTACCTACCTACCTACCTATCTATATAACTATCAACATATATCTAGCTATCTATCAAGACATATAGCTAACTATCTATATTATCTATCAATCTAATTATACAAAAACACACACACACTATCACACAAGACACACATAAACACATACTCCCTATCACACATAATATTTCCTATCTAAACACACTCACATACACATACATATACATATCTATATGAATATACACATATATGTTTATATGTGACACACACATGCACAAGTACAAATACTCAAACACTTGTTGTGTATCATCCCCCGTATCGCACTAATCTACGATACGCTTGTGATACGTCCAAGATACCTATACAAAATCTTGTTCGAATCGTACCAAATCACATGAGCAAGTCTAAAATATATATTAGAGCCTAATTAGAGCCTAATTGGACAAGTGTGCCACAAGGGTCGGAGGAAAACCCCCCAAATTGACTTTGTATCCTAGAATATTATGACACGACCTACTCATATACATTTGCGGACACGTATCTAGCCACACATAAGTAATATAAGTCTATTTACCCTATCAAAGCAAATGACAAATACTTAGAGCACCATTCTTGGATTTTTCCAAAAATAACACAAAAACTCTATGTAACTTCTACCCAAAGGGTCATTAGGGACTAGTTCTTCCTCCTATAGGTACCCCTAGTCCATGGGTGGGTTCCTAATGGTCCAATGCATTTATTATAGTCTAGAAATAGGGGAAAAAAATTATATGTATACCTATTGGGAGGTAGATTTCTAATGAAAACCAAATGAACACGACTCAGACACGATCCGGACACGAAGCTCCTAGCAAATAGACTCCTCTTCTAGTGCTCCTAGCCTTCAAGCTCCTAGGCTCCTTCAACTAGTGAGAATGAAGAGTAATGAATAGAATTTGAGTGGAAATTGAGAGGAATTGGTGGAGGGATTGATCAATTTGGGGAAGAACACCAAATTGAAAGAAATAACACAATGGAATGAAAAGAGAGAGAGAGAGAGAGAGAGAGAGAGAGAGAGAGGGAATCCTCTTAATGTGGCCGACCATTAGGAATATTCCATGAATAATCCAAAATGTCTAAAAGCTCCTCTAAAGCTTGTCATGTGAGCTAATTAATGCATAAAAGTCTCTAATCCTATTTTGGTAAATAGTTTAATCTCTATTTTATTAAATGGCATGACTAAATGGGTCTAAATGGGCCTAGTCTAGTGAGTTGGTCCATGAGTCATGTCATACTAATTATTGGGCCCTAGTTTAGTGTCTAGTTTAAATGGTTCACTATCACAAGTCTAACAAATAGGCTAGCCACTAACCGTAATAACTAACACATTATAAATAAATAAATGTGCACAATATTATATAATATAAAATTATCATTATAAAATTATCCCTATTTAGAAAAGTGGTAGTTACAATGTGTATAGTAGACTCCAAGTAGATCAAAACCATATATTGGACCAAAAAGTTTGAGTCGAAGTTGGGTCTCAAATTTTAATCGAAAAAGATATCGGTATTACGGTTGGTGCTAGTATTGGCCTTTTGACCCGAAAGTTGTACGATGAAAATAGAGTACAAGGAGACATGTTTGAGTGGGACATGATACTCCTAAATAAAGGTGGCCTCGTCTAGAGCACACATATGAAATTTGCTTTGAGAAATTGGCAAGTATTGTGTTTCTAAAATCAAAGCTACAATAAAGGGTATTTACAGCCAAAATTAAAATGAAATATTATTTAATAATAAATAATCTTATTAAATGTAGAAAAATAAATTCCAAAATTTAGAGTGCTTACAACTTTGAACATGGTTTTCGATGCTATGGGTCATTGTTTCTATCCAGATGATCATGATACGGAGGATCCACCTAGTAAGATTCCCTTATACCTTGGTTGTGAGGATTCTCTTATACCTTGGTTGTAAGGATCGTTCATCGTTGGAGGTGATTACAAGATTGCTATGTATCAAGTTCGATTTTAACATGTCACAAGGATGCTACAATCAGCTGAGAGAGTTGATTATAGAGATATTGTCAGAAGTTGTGAAGTTGCCTATAGACTTCTGCCGATCTAAGAGAATGATGAGATCACTATGGCTGGAATACGAGAAAATTGAATGCTTGTAGAAAGCCTTCAGGAAGATGAAGTAGAGATATTTGAAAGATGACAAACTAAGGGTTGTTCAGCTATATAAATTACTCAACTGTGACAAAGATGAAGTGGAGAAACTCGTGGGGTAAATAATTAATACATTAATATCTCATGATCTGATTTTGAGTATATATGCTAATATTATTACACTAATTGGCCTTTGCTTCGTGCTTTTCTAGCATATTTAATAAGGAAGTATGGTCGAGTATACCATACATAATAGATGAAAAATTATAACAAGAAATGAGATAGCACTTTTCTCCTTAGTTGAGCGCATATGTAAGGTGCTTGGTAATTTAGTTGTATATACTCAACTTTTAGAAGTTTCACGTAAAATTGAACGTATTGTCATTTCTTTAGAATTTAGGTTGATCGACAAGACACAACACTTGAGAATAAATCAATAAGAAGTTTAGCCAAGGGACCGATTTATGTCGTTAAAATCTGGCCAAGCTATTGTGTGAATAGATTTAGGTTCAAGTCAACAAATCACTACCAAAATCTGTCCAATCAGCGATGCCGGAGAACGTCGCTAAATCGGGCAGATACGTCGCTAAATTGAATTGGCGACATAATTAGCGACGTTTCGACGTAGTCGCGATTTACATAGTCGCTAAACACCAAAATGTTGCAATACGTCTCTATTGCGACAACAATTAGCGACGAAGACGCATCACTGATTTAGCGATGACTAGTGACGTACAGCGACTGTCGTTACCGACGTCACCTAGCGACGTTTTTACGACGCATATTACAGCCATGCTGACCTGGCATATCACAACATTAGCGACGTTCTGCGACGTCAGTACATCGCTGTATTACCGACACATAGCGACGTATTGGCAACGTCTATAGCTAAATGCCAGTCAGCAAGGTAGCGACGTTTAGTAACGATCAGCGATGTGATGACACACAATTAGCGACGTTCCGAAACTTATTTAGCGATGTTTATTTTTGTCATTGAACATCGCTATACGTCGCTGAACATCACTAAATGTGGGAAAAATAAAAAAATACAACAATTGTCACATTTGCAGTAGCACCTAAAACAGCATTCGCAGCAGCACCTACAGCAGAACCTACAACAGCATTTTCCTGGGTTCGCCGACCCCTTCGGTGGAACACTCAACACCGGCTGATCAGGAGGAGCATCGCGAACAAAAAGTATCAAACAATATGAAACACATATGAAACACAATCATGAACACATATGAAACACAATCACATCACTCAACACAGTTATATGAAAAAATTTCAACAACAGTGTCAAACAATATGAAACACAATAACAATGTATGTAGAAACATATAAAAGACCCAAAAATAGACCATCACAGAATAATATATCGACTACGGCTAATCAGGAGGAGCATCACCGCTCCTGAAAAGAAGGTAAGTATACTGCTCCGGTGTAAGAACCACCAATGACGATGAAGGAGGAGGCAGTATAACCGCTGTAGAAGGAGACGGTGTAACCGCTAGAGATGGGTGTGTTCACGTCTCCTCTAGGGCTAGCAGTCTGGTGCTGCATTGCTCCATGCAAGCCACTATCCTAGTAATGGTGCCGTGAATGGACTCCTGCGTCCCCTGTACATCCCTCACGGTGCGCTTGAGCTCGTCAAAGTGTGCGATGACTGACTTAGCGTCCCCTTGTGCCTGAGACCCTGGTTTCTCAGAAATCCTCCTCAGGATATCGTCGCATAGCTCAACAATCTGGCGGGCAATGGTATCCTCGACTCGGGCCGACTCGGCCTGTGAGGGCTGTGGATGCGCACTGGCAGAGGGAGTCCTGGATGCCTGCGTCGCAACAAATACACCATAGGACCCCGTACCGTAGTACGTACCCCTATAAAGACCACCAACGACGGTCTTTCAGAGCTCGTCCTTCGACTGAGGCGGAGAGGGCTGCGATATACCAACCCCTCCCTCTGTAGGTGCACTAGCACTCGCATGCTCACGTAGCCTAATAAACTCGTCCTAGAAAATTATGCATCTCTATAAATTAGTACTTACCTAAATTAGCCTAATAAACGTCTAAATTATTTAATTATTATTAACTATATAGTTATCTGTATATTCTTCAAGTTATGTTAAAATTAATGTAATCTAAATTAGTACTTACATAGCTCTGAGTAGCCCGCTCGTCGATGAGCTTACCGTCCTTCCGATGGGTGGCCAGAAAGACGGTCACCATGTTTGCGTCCTCATCCCTCTGTACCTACGTGTTTGTTATATTTTATTCTTTATTAAAATAAAAAAATTTCTTTCCTACTGTTAATAAAATCTTGTATATTGCAATAAATTACATACCAGACGACGAAAATGCTCCGTCATAGGAATCGATCCACCATACTAATTTTTGGCCCTCGTCCTAGCCGCCTTCGCCTTCTCTGACCACTTTATGTACCGGGGCTCCTCAAATCGAGCCTTCATCGCGGTCCACTGGTCAGGTGTGATCCAACCAGCAATCGGCTTTCCGGAGCGCCGACGAGCTTTCTGATCATCAATTGCATCACGGATCAGCTTAGCGGCGACGGCAGGAAACTGCCTCTCAATCTGCTCCGCCCGGTGTGGTGGATAAAAATAGGTCCTCTACAAGAATTATAAATTAAAATAATAAGTTCTAAAAAATGCTTAAAATTATATTAATTATACTAAATTAACTATCTTTAATTACCTTGAAGTGGGCAAACCAGAATGCCTTCCTCTCTTCCAAGACATCCGAGTAGTTGATCCACGGACCCCCATAGTTGGACCTCAGAAAGGAGCCCAACGCTCTCTGTACCGACGAGGGACGATATCTGTATACAACGATAATTATATTCATGAATATATATATATATATATATATATATATTTTTTTTTTTTTTTATATATATATATATATATATATATATATATACTCCGCAGTTCACGGCAGCTGTGACATCCCCGAGCGAAGATTGCTCTGGGCAGACCTACTGCTAGTCCATTCTTTAGGACTACCGTGGCTTAGCATCGGGGACTTCAACACGGTATCCAACAGAAAGGAGAAGTCTGGTGGCCGCCCTCCACCCCAGCCAGCGATGGATGATTTCAACAACTTTACCTTTCTTGGGCACCTTACCCCTATCCCCTTCCACGACAGCACGTTCACCTGGTGCAATATGCAGGAGGGTCATCGGCGCCAGTACTCTAGATTAGATCGGGCGTTGATTTACGAACGTTGGTCCGACATGGGCCTGATCTCCAACCTCTCTCATTTGAACTCCACTGAATTGGATCACTCCCCTCTTCTGGTCCAGATCAGCAACAACCACACAAGCAACAAAAAAGTATTCTGCTTCCTCGACTTCTGGCGTCATCACCCCCAATTCCAGGACATCGTTGCCTTTGCGTGGAATTCGGTCTCTGGTCTCGACCCCATGGTCCGTATGGCGGATAAACTTTTTGCTACTCGCAAGGCCCTCTCATCATGGAGCAAAGATGCCTATGGCGACATATTCCAGGCTATCAGGGAGGCGGAGGACCATGTCAACCGAGCGGAGTCCGATTTTGCCGCAAACAACTCCCCGGAGGCCCGTGCAGCTCTCAACCTCGCCTGAGCCCTTCTTAAATCCAGACTGAGAGTGGAGAATGATTTCTAGAGGCAAAAAGCCAGATTAACTTGGGACACCGACGGCGACCGGAACACCAGTTTCTTTCATGCTTGCGTCAAAGGACACAGAAACAAATTAAAATTACACCGGATTATAGACGAAAACGGTAATCTGGTGGACGACCAGGCCGGTATTCAGGCTGCGGCTGTGAACTACTACTCCAACCTCTTCTCTAAAGAACGAGTCGTTAAAGACGCGACGCTTCTGTCGGTGATCCCTTCACTCATTAGCGATCAAGATAATACCACCCTGCTGGCCATAACTTCGGAGGAGGAGGTTAAAGCAGCAGTCTGGTCCATTAACGAACATAGCACCCCGGGTCCGAATGGTTTCAACGGGGTCTTCTTCAGAGCTTGCTGGGACATCATTAAAACTGACCTAGTTGAAGCCACTAAAGCATTTCTCCAAGGGGCCAGATACCCTAATTCTATTTCCAGTGCCAACATCATTCTTATCCCCAAGACAGAAAATCTAAAAACCTTCAAAGACTTCTGCCCGATCAGCCTCTGCACCTTCACCAACAAGATCATATACAAGATTTTTGCCAACCGAATGTCCGACCTCCTCCCCAAGATCATTTCCGAACAGCAAAACGGGTTTGTCAAAGGTCGCAACATTTCTGACAACATCCTTCTAGCCCAAGAAATGATCACGTGTATGAAGTTCCCGTCGAGGGGGGTAACGTAGCCATCAAACTCGACATGGAGAAAGTATACGACCGGCTGGACTGGCAATTCATGATCTGGTGTTCAGAGCCTTCGGCTTCGCCGAACCATGGATTGACATCATTTTCAGATCGATCAACAATGCGTGGTTCTCCACCGTCAGCAATGGCCAGGCGGCGGGATTCTTTCGTTCCTCTCAGGGGGTTAGACAGGGGGACCCGCTCTCGTCCACCATCTCCATCATCGCGGCCGAGGCCCTCAGTAGAAGCCTCAATAGCTTGCCCAATACGCCTGGCTTCAAACACTTCCACACCACCACCGGATGCCCTCTTATCACTCACATGGTTTACGCTGATGACATCCTCATATTCTCCTCTGGAGACAGCGGATCGATCGAGGTAGTCATACATACGATCGCCAGATACACCACCTGCTCCGGTCAGCATGTCAACAACAACAAGAGCGTCATCTACACCCATCACAAAGCTGACAGAACTCGCTCTACTTTGCTCGCCAATATGACCTTCTTCAGCACGGTATACCCTCCTTTCTAATATCTTAGGTACCCGCTTGTGTATGGTAGGGCCAACTCAGGGATTTACGAGCACATCGTCGACAGGATCCGTAAACTGATTGTCGGATGGCACAATGCCACCCTATCCCCAGGGGGCAAAATGATCCTCATAAAACACGTCCTATCATCAATCCCGATGTACACCCTTCTCGTCTGTACCCTGCCTCAGAAGGTGCTCCACGCTCTTGAATCCCTCTTCGCCAAGTTCTTCTGGGGACATAGCGACGGCAAGCACAAATACCACTGGGCCGGTTAGGAGACGATGGCAAAACCAACAGAAGAAAGAGGACTGGGCTTCAGCAGGCTTGCCCATATCGTGGACGCCTGCTCCATTAAGTTATGGTAGAAGTTGCATACCGAGACCTCCCTGTGGACGAAATTTATTAGTGCCAGGTATTCTATATTCTTCCATCTGTCGGAGGCGATCTCCAATAATAGATCCTCGGCATCGTGGCGCCGCATTCTTCGGGGACGCAGCACCGCTGAACCACTTATCCGGCTTCCGTTGGGCGACGGTCGCTCCTCGACATGCTTGGAGCAGTGGTTAGGAGATGACATCATACACCCCAACAGTCTTACCCCCCCGAGGTGTGCTATTAAGGATCTTTGGGAGGGCAGCTCCGGATAGGATTGGAGGAAGATCAGAGATTGGCTTGGACAGCAAGCGGAACACAGTCTTCTTGCTGCTAACCTCCGAATTACTGACACGATCGACACTTGGAGATGGTCACCCAACCCGAGCGGGTCTTTCACTCTGGCTTCTGCCAGACTGGTGGTCAGAGGTAGCGGGCCGTCTAATATCGTTTACGCCAAGTTTTGGCAGGCATGTATTCCCATCAAATGGTCTATTCTAATCTGGCGCGCTCTTCGTCGGAAGATCCCGACGGATGACACCATCAGCTCCATAGGATTCAGCCTCGCTTTGAGATGCCACTGCTATAAGGGGCACACAACAGAATCTGCAGAGCACGTCTTTCTATCGAGGGAGTTGGCCTCCGACCTCTGGTCTAAGATTCACAACAGACTGAGCATGGTTCAGCCGACCGGGGGCTTCTCCGATCTCCTGGCCTACTGGAGCCGATCCCACGGACATCAGATCGTAGTAGCCACTGGTATTTGGGTTCTTTGGAAAAATAGGAACAAATTCAGATATAAAGGCCGACCATTTCTCCCGCCTCAGTTGTTCAGAGAGGTCATCAGACAATGCTTCAAAGCCAGGAACCGCTGCTCCCATACCTCCAACTCATTCTGGGAGGCTATGTCTTAGGCCGCCATGTCCCTGTTTTTTGTGTGCGCGAGTCGCGCTTTTAGCTTTTGTCCTTTAGTTGCTTTTTGCGCTTACTTGTATAGGCTTCGGCATTTTGCGCCTATTTTCTAATAAAGTTCAGGGTTTCTTAAAAAAATAAATAAAAATAATATATATATATATATATATATATTCAAATATATATATATATATATATATATATATATATATATATATATATTCATTTATATAAATTCATTTAATTTACTTCGTAGGACCGTCGGCCCAAATCTCCATCCTCGTCTCGTCCTGAGGTGCGCATGGAGGGTCGCTCTGGTATGGATCCGCACGGGCGGAAGTAGGGTCTACCTCCTCCACCTGCTCCCCACCTTCCATTTTGCCGTCAGCGGTAGAAAGGCGAGGGAAAGGAGTATCAACAAGCTTGGAACTGCTTGTCCCATGTGTACTGCCACCCGGACCTGCGACCGTATGGTACAATGGAGTGCTCGGGTCAGACGATGGTCCGGATCCATCCTCTGGTAACGGAGCTCTCTTTCCACCTAAGGACACAGCTCGTCCTGACCTATCTCAGCGTCTTCCTACTATGCCTCCGCGTCGTCCTGCCATGCTGATAATAACATATGATTAAAAATATAAATAAATCCAATGGCAGTTTAGAAATATCTGCATACATTGGAGTTCATAATTTAAGTTTACAAAAATCTGATTAATAATAGAAATGATCACAGTTCATAATTTAAGATAACAGAAATATGAATACGTTGAAATCACAGTTTCTCAATCATCCTCTAAAAAGTCATCTTCTTCGTTTTCCTCCTCATCTTCCTCCTCTTCCTCTTCCTCTTCCTCCTCATCTTTACTAGCATCTCCTTTGTCTTTTTCTTCGGATACTTGTACCTCTTCTACACAAGTAGACATGAAATGGGGAACTTCTGCTGAGTCGACATCAACTATATTTGGTGCAAGAGGGAGCTCGTCCTCCTGATAAGCCACTTCATCGACGTCGTAGGTATTTCTGGCTTTAGTCTTGCATACTGCCCACCAGTCGTACCTCGTTGTTCCCCGTCTAGGATATGTTGTAAAATATACGAGTTGAGCTTGACTTGCTAGGATAAATGGTTCGTATCCTTGGTATCGACAACGATAGTTAATATCCACAAGACCATGCTTGTCAATTTTCCATCCTTGATCTTGTATCGGATCGAACCAATCAACTTTGAACAACACGATCTTGGCAGGCTCTGTGTCATAATTGTACGTCAATTCCATAATCTCCCGTACGACACCATAGAAATCATTGCCTGGAGTGACATCTTTGTAGTTTATAGATTTGATACACAAGCAACTATTTTTTGTGTAATCAAGATCCAGGAAGCTATCTCTGATGGGAGCATTTGTTGACTTGAACTTAAACCCATTCACGTAATAACTTGGCCATATTTTGACGGCATAAATTGGTCCCTTCGCAAGAGTTCTAACAGATTCATTCTCAAGGGTGACGTCCGGATGATCGACCTAAACACGAGAAGATACAAAATTAAGTTCAATGTTAAGTTATTTCTTGTGCAAATACAAATGGAGGAAGATTCTAACTAGCTTCTTATATATGCATTCAACCAAGGCGAAAAATGAAGTCTCATTTCTTCTTCTACTTCTTCATCTGCAATGTATGGTCTACTTGACCTCACCTCATCATTAAATTTGCTGAAAATTAATAAATATCGGGATACACTCGTTAAATTATAATAACGTAATCAACAAATAGATGACTTGAACGTTGAAGATTTTCACTTACCACTCTAGCTTTTCCATTTCATCCTCCTCGCAGTTGAGTAATATATATAACTGGACAACCCTTAGTTCCTCATCATTAAAATATCTTTTTTTAGTTTTCCAGAAGGCTTTCCAAGAGCTTTGAAGACTTTCAATAATGCATCATTATATTCTATATCTCCATCGTCGTTCCTCGGAGCTCTTGTTCTATTTGTAGCAATATGAGGCTTGAAATACATTGAACAAAAGTTTGTAATCTCCTCAAGGACATAGGCTTCACAAATAGAACCCTTGACCCGTGCCTTATTTTTTACCTTCCTCTTCAGGTAGTTTAGATGGCGCTCGAACGGGTACATCCACGGATAACCGACAGGCCTACCAATACGTACCTCAGAGGAAAAATGAATTGGCAAATGCTCCATAGAGTCAAGTAATCCAGGAGGAACACCCTCTCAAGCTTCCACAATGTTACTGCAATGTCCTTCTCCTGCTTTTCAAGCCGATCGATGAGCAACTTAGTAGAACAAAGATCTCTGAAGAATATGCTAAGCTCTGTCAGTGGATCCCAAACGACCTGGCGTAAGAATTTCCAAAATACAATCGGGATTAACCTCTCCATAAAAATGTGACAGTTGTGGCTCTTCATACCCTCTAGTTTGTTCTCCTTCGGTTCAACACATCTTCTCAAATTTGATATGTACCCGTCTGGAAATTTTAGCCCCTGGATCCACCTACAAAGTCTACCTTTGTTCTCCTTGTCCAGTGAGAAAATAGCCTTGGGCTGCTTATACTTCCCACTGCCTTCCTTTATCAAATGCAACTTTGGACGTCTGTATATTTCTTCCAAGTCCAACCTGGCCTTGGAATTGTCTTTCATCTTCCCCTTTACGTCCATCACAGTATTTATTATATTGCCAAAGACATTCTTCTCGATATGCATGATATCCAAGTTATGTCTGAGCAGATGGTCACTCCAATATGGCAGGTCCGAGAATATACTCCTTTTCGTCCAGTTGTGAGCGCGGCCAAATCCATCACACTTGTACCCCGCTATAGGCTCTTAAATAGCACTTGACAATTCTTTAACTTCCTCCCATATCGTGTCCCCGGACCACCGTGGCGGTGGACTGGACTTTTCTATCATGCCAGGATGAAAAGTATTCTTGTTTCTCCAGTACGGATGATCCTTTGGCAGGAACTGTCGATGACAATCGAAGAAGTACGGTTTTCTTCCGTGTTTCAAACGAAAAGCCATAGTGCGATCCATGCAATACGGACATGCGAGACGACCATGGGTGCTCCAACCCGATAACATTCCATAGGCCGATAAATTATTGATGGTCAACATTAGTGTGGCCCTCATCTGAAAGTTCTGCTTTCTGGAAATATCATATGTGGTTGGACCTACTTCCCACAACTGATTTAGCTCATCTACCAAGGGCTGTAAGTACACATCGATGTTCCTTTTCGGGTTCTTCGGACCTAGAATAATAACAGTTAGGAACATATAAGGAGTCTTCATACACATCCAAGGCGGCAAGTTATATAGGGTAACAATCACAGGCCAATAAGAATATTGTGGGCCCAAAAATCCAAATGGGGTAAAACCGTCGAAGGAAAGCCCCAATCTGACATTACGCGGCTCCGAAGCAAAATCGGGATACACTCGATCAAAGTGCTTCCATGCTTCCCCGTCGGATGGATGATCCAGTACTCCATCTATTTGTTCCTGTTTGTGCCAACTCATATTTGCAGCTGTCTCCGTTGCCATAAACAACCTCTTTAACCGCAATGTCAAAGGCAAATAGTTTATCGAATCTGTTGGCTTGCGTGCACCATAAGTTCTTGTTGTACTAGTTGCCTTGAAGCGATTGGCACCACAAAATCTGCAGGCATCTTCATCTTTGTCGTCCTTATAGTACAACATGCATCCGTTGCGACATGCATCAATTTTTTTATACCCCATCCAGAGCGATCTCACCATTCTCTTGGATCGGTAGAAGTCTTTAGGTAACTTGGCACCCTCCGGCAATATATCTTTAATTAACTCCAGGATTCGGTTGTAGCATTTTTGAGACATGTTAAAAACTGATTTTATGCTCAACAGTCTTGTAATTACCTCCAACGGTGAATGGTTATCACAACTAGGATATAAAAGAGTCCTTACATTCTCCAACAAGTCCATAAACTTTGCAGCATCGGCATTCGGTGCCTCCTCAGCTGCATATTGATTGTTCAGATCGAAACTAGGCCCCGCAGCATCGAAAACCATGTTCGTCCACCCTTGGTCATAATCAGCATGCTCGTGGACATCTACATAAGGCTCTATATAAGGCTCCAGCTCGGATGCTAAAGGCACAAGTTCTCCGTGAGCGGTCCACTGATAATAATCTGGCATGAAACCCCTCGAATACAAATGATATGTAACATCCACTTCTGAATGATATTTCAAGTTACGATATCTAACACATAGACACATAATTTTTGTACGGTCCATGTACTGAGGGAACGCCTTGGCAAACTGCAGGAACTGTTGCACACCCTGTATAAATTCGTCCCGCCTACCGCACATGTCATTAGGTTGACGATTGTACATCCACAAATGGTTCCGCAGATAGTAATTCTTATCCATTTTAAGATAATTCTGCAAAGATTGACACTCCATGTATAATTCATATGTGTTTTGTAATTCCAGAAAAGAAACAAGTGTGAGAACGGATGGCTCAGAACACATTTTCATAAGCATGTAAAAAGGTTATATTCGAATTTTTTGAAAGTAGATAAAAAGGTTATATTCGATTTTTGGACAAGTGTGAGAACGGATGGCTCAGAACACAACCCAAATGAAATATATCGTGAGAATGGATGGCTCAGAACTGACGCACGAAAATGAAGGGCTCAAAGTTGGAACAAGTAAAGTTGTACTTTGAAAAAAGAACTCTTGTAAACTATTTGTTCACAAAGCAAGCTATAATTAAAGAATACAGAACAAGTATCGAGTTTGTAACTCAAGTATAGAGCTTACAAGAGTTATAAACTCGATACTTGTTCTGTATTCATTATATCTTGCTTTGTGAACAAAGAGCTTGTAAGAATAGAACATCCAAAACACAACTTTACTTGTTACAGCTTTGATCCCCTCCTTTTCGTACGTCAGTTCATGTCCGTCTCCACTTTCTGCAGTAACGACTACATGTTTTATGTTCTTCAACGATTGTAGGCCTCAAAAATGAAGTCACGCTGAGTTGATCAGAACAAGTCACGCAGAGTGATCCGAGAAGCAGTACAAAAGATACGCTAAGTTCTGCCTGGCCATCTCCTTTAGAAGTCACGCAGAGACAGCTCAGCCATACGTCAGAATCATAATGACTGACAACACAACAGTCGAAAAACGTCTCCTCATATGCCACGTATGCACAGAACTCGAGAGATCACAGCCGTCTTTTGCAATCTTCCTTAGCAAGACTCACTCTTCACCAAGTTGGCGTGACTTTGGGTCTTATCTTCATTTAATGCGGCTGACAATATAATCAATGTCAGAGATTTTGTGTCAGACGAAGCGTGCCAAATCAAGACAGCTGTCGGTTTGCGTGGATTCTGAACCTTCTCCTTCCTCAAAACATTGCGTGACTTTTGAGTTATTCTTCTCAAAGCCTGCATGAATTTTGAAGTATTCTTCTTCAAAGCTTGCGTGGATTTCGCCTTCAACGAGTCTGCGTCAACGAATCTGCGTGGATTTTTGCCTTCAGCAAGTCAGCGTGGATTTCATTTCAACTGGAGTACGTGGCAGCCATGCCACCGATCTCTCTCTCGCGTGCCCAGTAACTTGCACACGTCCCTTGCACTGATGCCATGTGTCCAACAGTTACGGGCCACGTCTAGTAACTACTCACTAACCCTGCGTGTATTTAGAGTCTGCGTGACTTTTCAAGTGCACCAGTGGTGAGGTAGTTATCTTTTCAGTTATTATTTTTGACTCTATAAATAGAGTTCTTTTTCTCATTCATTGTACAAATACATTGATATCTACTGTCAAAATTTTGAGAGCTTTTCTTCTTCGCATAGTCCAAGGGATAAAGCGATCGTCTTCTAGATCGAATTCCTACAGTTGTAATTTTCCCAAAAATACAACAAATAAAGAGAATTTCTTTATGGAAAACAACGATATATTTCACATGCTTAATTGTCAAGTGTGGGGACGAGTGGCTCAGAACACAGCCCAAAATTCATTCTAGCATACATTAGTCTGAATCATCTATGGTCTGTACATATGGTGTAGTATATGTTCTTATCGAATCTAGTATCTGAAGGATGTAACAGAATCAAGATGAACCCACATAATGTAATACTAAGACATCATCTACTACAAAAAGATGTAGTGATAGGTTGTCGTATCATCATTGCCGAGGGATGGGGGTCGAAGGACAGTCAACTTTATCTACTGTAACATAGTTTCTGCCTCGCCAGTCGAATGGCTGCAGGGACTTTGTCCTGATCACGATGTCGTACCGTAGATTAATGCAAATTTCTTATAGCAAATGTCGTACATAGATTTCTGCCTCGCCAGTCGAATGGCTGCAGGGACAGTGTCTTGCTGGTACCAATCCAGTGTCTATCGAGAAATTGATGGTCATTACAATATGTATGTATATTAAGTAGTAAATATATACTTGTTATTTAATAAATAAAATTTATTTCACTTTTGATGCACTTTCATTCATATATATACTTTATTATATAATATTCCAACTAGAATATCCAATATACACTGGGATTTAACATAATATCCAACTAGAATATCCAATATCCAATATCCAATATACACTTTCATTCATATGTATACTTTATGTCCATAGAACATCAATGAAACAAAATTGTTAAATTTTACAGAATATGGCTATAGATAAAATTAAAGAGACCAACACTTGGGATATCATAAGTAGAGAACAGATAAATCCTAAATTATCAATAGAAAATCGGGAAGGGAATAAAACAAGCCATCCAAGTTGTGTACTTCCAAACCCAGACACACCCCTCATATTAGAAACATGTAATTCAAAATCAGATTAATGGGACATTTACTTCCAAACCCAGACACACCCCTCACATTAGAAACATGTGATTCAAAATTAGACCCCAATGGAGATGGCCTACTGTCCCTACACAGCTTATGACACACTTAAACTCACTGGACTGAACAATTCTATTGGTTTGGGGACTGAAC